>QEWY01000431.1:123389-148579 GCA_006503575.1 Baylisascaris schroederi
TGATAGAGCTTTTAATGCTCTTTCGAATGTACCTAGTCACTCTTCCCAAATCTTGTTCCTTTATACAGTTATAGGCCCTCATTTATCGATGACTATGCAATTTTTCTCAATTGCGCTGCATATAAAAAATCGATCTAATAGAAAAGTTCTTGTTTTTGTCCGAGATTATTTTTGATTCTGATAGAGCTTTTAATGCTCTTTCGAATGTGTCGAAATCCGTTGTTCGAATCTCATTTCCTTACCGTATATTTTCACATTTATTGCGACGATTTATTTCAGAGTGACCAGTGCCGCGTCGCTCGCAGAAGACGCGCGCGGTCTCTCTCCTTCTCGCTCAAGACGCGCGCGGTCTCTCTCCGTCTCTTTTTGGCTAAGTGCGCCGACCCCAACACTACAGCCCTTATTTACCACCCATAAAGGACGATTTTATAGTGATTCGATCAGTGCAAAATGCGCTCATTCGAACATGTTTAGACGTTCAGTGGCGGGTGGTTAAAGTCATCTTTTCGTCACGGGAGTCGAATTTTTGAAACTTCCTTTAGTGATTCCCACTCGAAACGGTATAGTAAAGATGCAGAAATACACATATATATACGCAAACAGTGAATCGCAGCAACGCTGGGCAAATGCAAATTTTTTAGAAGCGCATCAAAAGAAGCGACGAAACTCAGGGCGCAATCTCAGCTAACCATGCAGTGCATAGGGGAAGCATCAGCGTTCAAAGAATGTGGAGTTGAGGCAGATCAGAACTCGATGCCTCACGGCTGCAATGTGAAACCAACTGTCCAAGAGGGCGACAAATGCATAACAACTTATGCCTCAAATTCTTGGACCTTCGAAGAGAACTTCACATTTGCTTAGAAGTGAAACTGCTCATTTCATTAGCACTCATCTCTCTTCGTTGCAAGATACGCTACACATTCTAAAACTCTCAAACATATGCTCATATGTTAAAATTAATGCTCGTCAAGTATCCATTTTTCTCAGAAATAATCATAAGGAGAAATACTTCTTTGAAGTAGAAAAAAAGAAACTTTTGAAAAACACAGCTGCATTAAAACCATTAGTAATCAGTTAGTTAAAGGAGGCTACTTCGCTTTTCTCATCTGAACTGATGACAATCGCCTCCTCTTTTATTTTGTGTATTCTTTGAGAGCTTGAGGTCGCGATTTTTTAAAGGGGTAAGCGCGTTGGCGTCTGCTTCAGTTACCACTCTATTTATTAACAGTACTTATGCGCATGCCCCATATGATCTTTGGAATAGCTCGTTTAACTGCCTGCACTTTGTGGTGTCTTAATAAATTCTGCAAACCGAAGGATGGATTTCTCAAAGATCCATCCCTAACATAATGAATCACTGCCACAGCAAACTGACCTTTGACAAAACCTTCGCTTCAGATGTTATTGGTAACCGATGGACACCTCATTGGACGCATTCAAGTCTGTCCAATTTTCTCTTTGGTTCTTTTCAGTGGTCTTTCTAAAAATAGCAAAGGCTTCTTTGACAATTTGGAAAGACGGGTCGAGGATTCAGCAAGGCTGCGTACTCGCCGAAACTTGATCCTGAAGAAGAAGTTTAGAGGCACAATGTGTAGCACTGGAAACCTTTGGAGAGACTCAATAAGGCAATGTTTTATATGCAAAAAACACATTCCTTTTGCCTCGTTATGGCGACAGCAAACTTGTTTCCCTGTGTCTTTTCCATCTTAATAAGAGGCGCAAGAGCACGATACGCCTCTCTGCAATCTCTTTCATCGCAGGAACCATTGCGGAAATTGACAAGCCCGTGCTCACGCCGAAAAAAACGCCTAAAAAACAAGAAAAACGCAACAATGCACTTTATTTTAATCGAGAGAACACTCTTTCGGATTGTCTATGAGAAATTCGCTTCCCCGACCTGATAGGTGATCATGCGCCTCGACGCGGAATCAATGTAAGAGCGTTGATAGTAAAAAAATATTTATACTTTTCTTAACCTGATTCATTATACAGTCAAGGAACTCAACATGTCCTTTCTATGCCCTATATTGAATTTATTTACCGCTTGCTGCTTCCGAATGCAAAAAATCGATCATTCTTTTATTGTCTTCTTCTCACGAATCGTGTTTTATTAGGAGTTTTGGAGGTTCGACGAATTTTTGTTCAGTATTATTATCTGAACGCAATCACATAAATGATTGTTGAACTACGGGGTTGAAGATATGTATCGGAATGAACCGGATAACCGACCACCATCAAGTGTTCTATTCAACTTGAGTTTCGTTTTCCATCATATTGATTTCTTGTGATATTTTAGCTTTAATCAGTAGAAAACATGAGCGGAATGCATCAAAACAGCTTTCACGGGATCAGTGTGAACAAAGCACATAACGTTATGACTCAAATATTCATGCATTTGATTTACTCCGCTCATTAAAATTGGTAGTGCGAAAAAGGCAAAAGACAGGTGGTTCAATTCCAATAAACGGAAAATAGCACAAGCAAATGAGGAAAGCAGCAAAGTGAAGCATAAAGTGGTGTGAATACCAAAGAAGCTGGCAGGATTTAGAGTACTGTGCTATAGTCAATAAGGCCTGAAAGAAAAGGAATTTGGAGAGGAGCATAAGATTCACACACTGTATGCCGATAAAGGTTCTTCCTACTTATAATATGAAACTGTAACTCCTCTTCGTACTTCGGAAAATCACAATCCTCTTCGTACTTCGGAAAATCACAATATTTGTAACCAATATTCTAAGAAAACTGCTTTCTTTTCTTTCTCACTTCTCTTCTTCCCCTTTTCCTCATTAAGATTTCCACTTCTTACTGTGTCCTTGGATGAAAATGAAACCACTGCTTCTACTCATGAGGCAAGACATTTAAGGAATAACTTCTGAAACCAGATGAGGCAAAACACTTTATGCAGTAACTCCCGAGCGCACCTATACAACCAATCAGTAAAATTTACTAAACTTCGAAAACAACTGAAAATTTGTCGAATAATCTCTTTCTAACTTGTTCACGATATCATTAACAAAGCGACGATTGATAAGAATACAGTACACATGATAATCATTGCTGGAAATTTTCCAATGCCTGCTTGAACGCATCGCTCTTTGCATATATAGAGCTCCGGTACCTGCAATTGAGCAATAATTCTCAGTGAAGTTAATGCACAAACATTTTGCAGTTACCGTCGAAGAAATCATTTAAATGACCTGCAATAATGCAATTTTGTTCAGTGCAGTTATTCTACAAAACTTTCAAAGGCCAGAATTGTAGAGAATCTCAGCCCGGCATACTCGCGGAACTCTTTTAGAGTAGATGGTATAAGCAAACAAAGTTGAAAAAGGAGAGGAATGAAGTAGATGAACTAGCAGTTGCCGAAGTCATATAGCACACTGGCTTATTTTTCAAACAGAAGTAGTTTTTTCAAAGGATGAGTTCATCTGCAATGTTTTTGCTGAACACCTCTCAAACGAGCTAACACCTCTCAAAATTTAGTGGGTCTAACCGCCCGCTTGGAGAAAGTCAGCACACAAAAATTCACGGTCATCAATTTCGCGAACGATGTCGGAAATGACAGAAGACAACAAGCGACTGGTAGCTGATTCAAGAATGAAATTCAGACATCACGATGTGCCGACTTGATAGGCGCGAGATTTCGAGGCGAGGGGTGGAAAGGACTTCTCTCAGGTTTTTTGGTGGTGGAAGCTGAAAGGCTCCTCTTGCGTTTCTAGCGACGGTGGACTGAGAACAAAACGAGGTGATTTCAGCGTAAATGAGATTTGAAAAATCAGAGTCCTCTGAAGAAAATTCAAATTTTCTAAACTTTTCGTCTGTAATAGCAGTGGAGTTATTTGAGTCCCAGTTTTTTAATTTAGTGGTTTTTTGTTCCAAATGGAAAATTGGAAAGAAATTTTCTTTAATGGGCATACCTTTAGCTAAGACGTCACTGGCGAGGAAGAAAGAGGGCGAAAAGGGCGGATAAACAGAAGGAACATGGGAAATGCGACTAAGCAGTCTGGCAACTTGCCCTCCGTTAACAGCTCCGATCAATGTAATAATTATGTTCTCAGTCTTTACTACCGCGTCCAACTAAATTTGCCACACATGTGTTTTTGAGAGATACACATCCACGAAAGAGAATACGATCATAAAGTGCACTGACAAGCGACTGCAAACCTTGTCGGCATCTGCAATATCCTCCTTCGGGCAGCCAATTTTCATGCGAAAGCTCTGTAAACCATGCATGTTTATCAGTATAGGACACTCTCTTTCGGAAGTGAAAAATATGTGCCTCTGCAAGTAAGCAAGCACTATTGAACAAAATTCTCCAAAGTAAAACGACTCCAAATTCTTCCTGCATTAACATTTCACAGATAGCGTAAGCACTAGAAAGCAAACCCACAAACCGCAGCGGAACAACTCAAGCAATTCAACCGGCGTTTTCAGCATCGAACCACTCAAGGAAAAGAGCTCCGGCGTTATAAACCAATCCCTTAGCTGACCAAGAAACAAAACTTAGTCATATTAACAGCCTACTGCAAATTGGCCATTGATGAGGAAAGTAGAAAGCGCACCTTCAGGTTTAATAACAAGAATCCGTCTTTGCTCCAAATTTTTGCAATCATCTCTGTTTTTCCTTCAAAAAAAAAATTTTTTTTCCTCGTCAAATCGCCACTTTGGATAATAATAAAAGGTTTTTCACTCGGAGGCCTCTTCTTACAACCTTATACACATTGAAAATCCTTTTTGACATTCATTACACTAAAAATACTTCTAACACGCCGATGTTCCCGAAAATGAGGTTATCAGCAGACCCTTAATGAATATGGAAATAATACAGAGCAAGTAGCGAGTGTATATTGTTGTCGTAAGAGCTGAAAGCAGCAGCGAACTCGAAAGCAAATATGGGTATTCGATACAAAAGCATTGCAAAGTGCGTATTTGCTTTGATCACAAAAAAAAGTTTACAGGTGTTAATTCGTTTATAGGTGCTAACTGGCTCAGCAAGATGTCTGGATGTCACGAGCACTTCCACTAAATGTCATGTAAATAATGCGCTCTTGCACATGAACTCTTCGGGGAGTCGAGTGTAGATTCACAAGTCGAATGCGAAAGCTTGATGATAGTTGAGTAAGCTGGAAAAAAACGAAGCAGAATCGGTCACAAATGAAGTGACAGTTGAATCTTCATAATACTCGCTTTAAGTGCGGTAATATATTGTCAGGCTTGATACTTTTATGTGAGGTAAAAGCTAAACAAATGAAAGCTTCATAATGCTTTTAAATCACGATGCAGCACATTAATTTGTCTCAAGTGTGGTATAGGTATTGTAGCCAGTTGATGTGTGACATATAAATAGACAAATTTCGCACATATATAGATTGCGTAAAAGCAGTCCTGAAACAACATACCTTCTTTTTTCTGGCATTACGTTATTGAACATTTTTCCTTTACTCACTATTGCATCAAAGATGACCACTTACTCGGACAAGTTTTCGCCATCGGTCGGATGGGATATAAGTAATCGAGGTATTATAGAGAGGCGAAGGAATGCATGTCCCGTTCATTTCGTTTCCTGACCAGACGCATCGAATCGGCCAATGGTCACTAGCATCGTTTAGTAAGAAGCCGGCACTTTGATAATCAGAGCACAATTTAGGCAAGATGTGTGACGAGTCGGTGAAACGTGTCACAGGAAACGCACTGAAAGTACGCTTCGTCTATATGAGCTTGCAACCACAGTCAAACATGGTAGGTTTATGCAGCCGTTCGTTGGTAACGTTTGCTTTACAGATTTACTACGACTGCGGAATCTATGAGAGCCAAAAACTCGCATTTGAAAAGCTTTACCGTTAAGTGCCCATGGGCTCGTATCGGCAGCTTTTGCCTTGATGGTAGCTTAACTAAGCATTGAAACTTGTTTAGGTAATGCAGCTTACCTAAGCACTAAGGCTATATCAAGTTTCCGTTGCGTTAATCTGGCAACATGAGCACGCTTGCGAAGCCATGCGTGACGTTGACATTCACCGCACACGACGCTTCCGGTGCATAAAATCATTGTACAGTAACCTGTAACTGTGTCCAACGCTGATAATACGTACAACAAGAACCATTGATGAAGAAGTCTCCTCACTATAACTTCTTTAATGAAGACAGTGTGATATACTGTTACCTTCAGAGTCTATAAAGTCCAGCAAAAAACTGTTTTGTCCATTCAGCACAAAAACTACTTGTTATGAACACCTGCTGTTTGAAACTCGCATAGAACTAGAATGCAACGCTGTCTTATCATCGATTGAGGTGCTCCTTACAAATGAAGGTTATATGCATCGGCAACTTGCCTGCACCGTCTGTTCGTCCGACCTCATACGAAGCCTTTCCATCAGAACATGAAGTGTTGATGGAAGTGAACTACAGAGATGACATCCTTTCCTGCAACTGACCTCTTTCTGAAGCCAGAAAAGCGTGTAGGAGTATCACAAGCAAAGCGTACGCAACGGGCCGCATGAGGATAAAAGTAAGGAACGAATAATCAGGGAGCACTAAGCGACATCTTTCTGAGAAAATTATCCAATAACAGGCGAATCATATGCAAACTTTGAAACATATTTGGAACTGAATATGCTCCATCCCACAACTTCATTTGCTCCGATTAGACATAAAAATAAACAAGGAAGTATTCGAAATGAGAATAAATGTGTAGAACAACGTCTTGATAATCTCACTGCTTCTAATACTGGCACTATATCTCGCGTTGCAGTGCTCCAAAAAAATAAATGAAACGAATGACCGAGATTGTGGCACTTAACATTTTCGATAGGAAATTCTCTGCATTCCTTGTGAATTTTCACCAAAAATTTTGGTTGACGTTGAACGATTCGGTTTTGTTCTCTAATGATAACGATGTCCATGATATTGGTATGAAAACTAGCCCAATATACAATAAAATTTGCAGTACCCTGATGCTTTCTCGATGGTTTTAAGTTAGGCTAGCCTTGTGACACAGCAGTAAGACCTACGAAGTGCACTAGAGATCAGCTTGAAATGTTGCACGCAAGTGTGCGCCATCAACTGGGTTCTGGTGTAACGACTATTAAAACATTACAGAGCATTTCATTGGCATGACGTTTTTTGAGGGTTTCTAAAACCCCGCTTATATGACTATGAGACTGGATGAAGATTTTCACTGTTGAAAGCCTAGAGCATCACAGGATGACTTTTTATCCGATCTTGTGCTATCATATCGCAAAACAAATTTTCTATATACATTCGGCTAGTATGTGTTGCTGAGTGAGGAAAGCGTTTCATTTGGCACCCAAAGTATACTCTAGAAAGAGCGTCCTTTACACCTTTTGCTTCAAAATTATTGCTAATATCGATTAAGTCATTGGTCTTATTATGGAAAAAGCGACGCATCTCCCATTTCT
The DNA here is from genome assembly GCA_006503575.1 of Baylisascaris schroederi. Classification (NCBI taxonomy): domain Eukaryota; kingdom Metazoa; phylum Nematoda; class Chromadorea; order Rhabditida; family Ascarididae; genus Baylisascaris; species Baylisascaris schroederi. The sequence continues at coordinate 130,805 of QEWY01000431.1, forward strand.
ACAACAAAGTATCTTTCAGAACCACCAAACTCACAGAAGTAGAAACACGATGAAAATTACTTCTTCCCATTAAGACTGTTCTTAATCCCGACAGGTATTGCAGCAATAAACCTGCTGCCGCTTTCTGCCTCCTCGTTTTTTTGCGTTAGTGCCACGAAACGTGGCATTGTTGGCTGCTAATTTAAGCGTTGGTTTTTTTTGTGGGGTCGGCGCACTTAGCCAAAAAGAGACGGAGATAAGGTACACAAAGTAGAACAGATGCTGATATTTGTAGCACTGTCGCGAGTGAACGTCGAGTTGGAGTATATTTGGGCGGCGCTTTGCCAAATGGTTGTCAGAAGGATAAGCACTACATTAGACAGGATATTCGCACTCAGGCACACTACACCACATTTTATTGCATGTGTTGAAGAGCGTCAACTTCCGCATCACATTCTTATCGTAAGCACTTTTATATTTAACGTTTTCTTTTCCGTCTGTTATAAGGAAAACTTTGTTTTTGGCTAAAAGTGAGCAATTTAATAGAGTGGATGTGATCTCATTCTTGCGAGGGAAGGAGGAAATTCTGCCAAGGGAAGGTGATGTTTGTCCTGGACTATGACCATTCCCTCTCACGCGTCACGCAAGTCTCTTATTTAGTCGAAGTCGCCAATTTTAAATTTTTTTCTAATGCTAGGATGTTTTTTACTTGCAAAGCTGTCTAAATCTTATCCTTAGCAAACAGTTTTCTCTTCCCTTTTCTTTTACTTTTTGGGAAAATTACATATTGGGCATTGAATTGCTTCCGTGAGGAAGTCGGTCGCCTTCCCCCTTCCTGTCGCATTCATCCCCTTCCCCGCCCCTCGCCTCCGCCCCAATATTTATCCCTCTTGGTCCAGAAGGGAAAGTTCCTGCAGATTACTAGCTTAGAACAGAATCGCGAAGTAGCAAGTGATATGAAATCCTATTTATATATGTATATCCACCATACTTGCAGGACGCATTTCTGGCATTTTGCCATGGACCATATTTCCCGAGTGGCTCATCAGATTATACGATATCACATGCATTCGTGACAATATTTCACAAAGTAGCTGCAAGCTTTGGTCTAACTCTGTAAGATAGATTGTTTTAAAATCTAACAGATGCGCCTTAACTGTGAAGCAGTTCTTAATTAATTCATTACTTATTATTCTGGCGTTTATATGTAAATATACTTCAAAGTGCTTTCTTAGGTAGTGGATATCGGCGGTTCGATTTCTTTGAATGTATGTCGCATTTAAATGTGCTGAATTTATCTGGAAATTGGCGTATTGAAGTAGATTATGAAATGCGAAAATCATGTGAAGTATATATTCATGTGAGTAATAGCAGCGAATATTTGTTGTTAAGTATAGTAATAAGCAGTGGTGACCAACACCAGTAGGGGGGGGGGGGGGGGGGGGGGGGGGGGGGAGCGAGGGGTGAGTAGAATTTTTTGTAGAATAAAGTAATCAGCGTTTCGGGTCGGAGGTTGAAGTGATATTAGTACCAGGAATTAGTTCTGCGGGAAATATGATGGTGCCATTCAGATTACATGATGAAAACGAGAAACTTTTGAGTCCTGTCCCATATTGGGAGGTCGGGATGGCAATATCATGCAAGTATCGCCGAAATACCATTCTAGGTGGAAGCACTCTATGTGAAGTGGCAATGGAGAAGTTGCTATCATGTAGCATTACGATTCGGCTGCGCTCGTTAGGGATTATGACCGATAGAGTTTTGGATTCGCCTCTCCATCTAAAAGATGGATCAAGTTTCGTCTCATGGATGAATATTGCAGCGGTCCTCACCACTTATATCGATATGGTGCGTCATATAGTTTACCATTGTTTCTTTCTTTCTAATTTTCGTATAATGTTCGTTTGTTTTAGCTTGCTCAATGCTGTTTAGGGTTACAAGGTATGGAGATGAAAATGAATATTTGCTTGAATATAAACATGTTAAATGAACGCTTCAAATTCAAGCATCAAAAAGTTGGCAAGTTTATAGCAAGCACATGAAGTCCTCGAGGTTTTTTTTTGTTCGAGTGCATCAAGGCAGTCTTAGTTTTGTATTGGAGAGTGACCAGAACAAAGCAATCGAGACTCTCAAACGCTAGTGCTTTTAGAAAATTTTGCCATCATACTTCAGTCTATGAGATGCGGCAGTGGTAATATCAATTAAAGCTTGATAGAGATTGCGGGAATGGCTATTGCATTTCACTGGCTACTCTTGAACATTTGAAAATCCCAACTATAAAATGTTTATGAGTCATCGATTAGCGGCTGATCGATAGAGGACTTATTTACAGAATGGTTTGCTATTGTTTACAAGGTTGAATATTAATGAAGTTGCCATATGCCACAGTTTTTGTTGGTTTTAGACTCAGGATCTCAATGAGGGAAGTGCTGTAAACGTTCAATACACCACTACCGATAAACTGCTTATATTTCTGCTGAATGCACTGTGTTGCGCTGCTGAACTCTGCTTGTCGGTTTGTATTTACCATCATGCTTATTGGATCATTAAACTTTATGATGGAGAAGTTGGTGGTGAATGAATAGGGAACAATTCAATTTTGACGCATTTGAACTAATTGGTCAATATTCGTTTATTAACTGACTAGCTGTTTTTGATTGTTGGGAGGGAATCGTCGAATACTGTTGACCGTAATTGCGTGAGGATAGAGTGGGTTTGTTTGTTGGATTGCTGTACAAATGATGGTGTAGCGCGTACGCCTTTGGCTATTTTGTAGATGGGTTTCTTGCTATCCAACCTGGAAGGAACTTCGTCTCTGTTGTGATTACCTTCGACTACCTTCAAGGTAATGCGTTTGGACGGTCACCATGATAGCAAAACAAAAAATGTGTGGGCGAGGTCACGGAAATGATGTTGCGTCTGGCCTAGGCCTTCTTACCTGTTGCTTTTATTTATGGACCAAGTAAACGTTAAGCCTTGATCGGCAAGCGGTGCTATAACATTGCTACTTTACAGTTGACCACAACAAACTTCAGAAATTAAGGTCACAGCGGCAGAGCGTTCTTTGGAGAGTGGAGGAGCATTTTGTTGAGGTTGTCGAATAAAAAGAAAGGAAGAGTGAAGAACTTTTTAAATTAGGTCGAGTGGAATAGGGCAGTCGGGAACGACTAGGCGTTGGTTCGTCCATTATTTTGTATTTTAGTACGGTCAATTGCAGTGTGATACGCATTCCACTCGAAATGTTTACGACAGGAGTGCTCAGGTGGCAACGGGAGAACACTCTTCGAGTTAGGTTTGAAGTGAGCATATTTCATAGTTTATCTTGAATAATGCCTATCTGTTAATGTGGTCGTATTTGTTGGGATCATAGGAATTTGCAGGATTCAGCGAAGCAATTCACAGATGTCTGGAGAAGGTTATGTACGAGTATTCAGGCGGTTAATGCACGTGAGGCAACGGAAGTATCTTTTCTTATGCAATAAGAATAGCGACACATTTGACGAGCACCTTCGAGAACAATGAGGTAACACTATTGCAAGTTCATTTTCTCCTAACATCAAAGATGAATGCACCTAGTTTGCAAGCCTAGTGCTAGAGTGAATTAAAGGGTTGGATGGAATTTTTTTCAAAGGAAGTTTATTCTATTTGATTTGTTGTTGCATTTATTTCCTTCCTACGATTCAATCAGTTACTACTGAAGTTCTCTGCATATTTTTGGGTGCATTTTACTCGAAATATTTTGCTTTGTTTTATTATTTTAGTTCATTTGAACCTTAGTTTTGAAATGCGAAACTGGGAACATAATGGGAATATGATAACAGATAGTAAGTCGAAGAAGATAGCCGAGACCATATTTGAGTTATGCTTTATTATTATTGCTGTTACTTGTATCTATTTATCGATTTTGTAGGTTTGTTGTTTTGTTTTTTTTTGGAGGACCTTACTATTGTTGTAATATCCCCCACAATTTGTTTGAATCAGTTTACTGTGTCCTGAAATACTTTGCTACCCTGAATGTTGGAAGACCTGTTAGCTAAAGAAGAGGAACTGTATATCCTGTGCAAAAGTAAGGAAGAGGAAATGATGAAGAAGGTACGTATGCGATGTTAGAGGACTATCGTGATCGGCGCTAAAGAAGTATTTATCGTATTGTGCGAAAGTGGGGTTGAATTGACGATTCGAGCGAGCCGGGAATCGGTGATAAGAAAAGGTACCAACGAATGCATACGAAACTGCGCTGTATAGTTACCTGTAGTTATATCTGCGAACACCTCATTTTGCCCCCCTTTGACATATTTATTTGTTCTTCTTGAGGACGGTAAAATATTTCCTCCTCATTGTTATGGAATGAATGTACTGAGGTTTAATGGGTGTTTTTTAGACTCTTCTTTCGGGAAAGCAATGCAGTGAGTGGACATTTGAAGATGTAATCAATTATGTGGAACCGAAATTGGAATATGCAGGGGAATCGGCAGGTTTCCTTCATTTTGTGGATGTGCTTGTCAAGATGAGTTCCTCGGAGGTGAAGTCTTTCCTGCAGCTCACCACCGGATGTTCTTCTCTTCCACAAGGTGCTTTCCACTGTCATATTCCGTTTTTAATTTAAATTGGTGCCAGTTGCTGCGTTTAGACTGAATAAAAATTCTTAGGAGTTTAATTTCCGCTCAGCATGCCGCTGTGGTGTCTTTTCTTTTGCAGTCTGCTGATTCTGTTGGATATTTTGGTTGGGGGTGAGGCTCAGAAACGTTCGTTGTAAGTGACTTCTGGGGTTCTACATCCCAATTCTTAAAGGACCCTGAGGTGTGGTTAGGTTTTCGGTGTGGATATGTAATTTGAGTGTCATGTTTTCATTTGATTTTGAAATATGAATAGGAACTTGATTAATCATTATCAAGTGCATATTAATGGGAATGTGTATTGATGTGAGGGATGGTCGATGTTTAGGTGGTCTGGCGAATCTGTATCCACGACTAACTAGCGTTCGCAAAGTGGACAGCGGTGACGGTAGCTATCCATGGGTGAACACTGCGTGCACTACCTGAAGCTACTCGATTACAGCTCCACCGAAATGATGCGAGAACGTTCGTTGATGGCCACCAGCGAAAAAGGATTCTATCTGAACTGAGTACTGTATATGTGTGTACTGCTGTTTTCTTTGTGGTCATCTTTGTTTTCTTATTTCTGTTCCCGCATCAAATTCTCTTTTATTTCATGTAGTACTGCTACTTCTACTTCAAAATGACCTATTCGTGTTGAGGACTTTTCTTCCGGTTTTTTGGTTTGCAGTCGACAGTCAGTCGATGTCACGCACCACTACACATCATTTTCAGGATTAAGGTTTTCATTGCTTTAGAAGGCTTGTCAGATATTTTTAGTTCGTTGAAGTTTAAAAATACAGGTGGAAATCAGAATTGGTTAAGTTACAAGGACAAAGGTCTGGTGTGTTTAACAGCGAAAGTGTTTTACTTTAATAAAGAAGGAGAATTTTAAAATGTTGGAATGTTGATGTTAGAATATCCGACTGTGGTAGTTTTGAACGCTGCTAGAAGTACTTTGGTAATATCATCATATAGAAGTCGTCGGACTCCTTTCTGATCTCTCCTCTCTCCAATCCATCGAAAGCAGCTATCAGTTCGGTTCTATCTCGAATCTTTTATCCCCTGTCCATCCTATGGAAGAGTTGCTTGCCGACGACTCGTTTTCCATGATGTTGACTTGCCGATCCGGTATACTCGGTAGATATGTATCATGATAAAATACCACCTTCACGTGAACACTATTGTTTTAGATGTTTTGTCGATGAGATTTCAGTTTGCGACTTAGTTCTGCTCGATTTGTTTGTAAAAGTTTTATTTGCCTATATTGCACAGAGAGTACTGCTATGGGATAGTATTGCCGAAGAATTGCAATTGTGCTGTATGTGATGACTGAATTGTGATGGAAATGAGTATTGAAACTGTAAGAGAAGTGATGGAAAATTGAATTCTAAATAAAGTTGATAGGTAAACTTTGATTACCTTTACAAATGATAAGGGTGATTTTATATCACCTAGCGTGTATTGCCACGTATACCGTTGTTGGCATAGTGGTTGCGTTGCAATGTGTAAATAGTCAGTTCGCTGCCTGATACTAGAAATATATTCAAAACATTGCGTTTTCTTTTATTACCGGTACCTTCTTGACGTTGGGTTGAATCATTCATCTCCTCTTCCTTGACATCTTCCGGTTGTCAATCCTCTTTAACACTATGGTTTCGTCAGGGTTGTTCATCTATATTGTTACGATTGCCTCCTGATATGCACTCACAGCTGGGGGTATTTTCAAGAGCTTCTTGGTGTAGAAAATTCTGCTGAACTCAGGTTGTAAGTTTGGCATCTGGGTCTGACCAATCATTGCCAATGATGAGTTTGAACGCACAGATGTGGCAGGAAGTCGAGGATCGGATACAACATCCAGCCCCTCTGTGGCTAATTATTGTGTCCTACCACTTCTGTATCGTGGTAGCCGTGACTTCAGAGGTGGGGTTCGATATTATAGTAAGTAAACAAGAAAAGAGGTGGTGTCTCATTGTCCTCAGATGCCAAGCTTTGCGTCCTATTTAAAGTCTTAAATAAGTGCGCCAATTGGCAAACTGAGTAGAGCACATGTATGCAACAAAATGTTACCTGGCATCAAAAGTTCCTTAGCGCCTGGAAGCGCCGTCATTTTATGTGTCTGCTTGGATCCCTTAAATCTTCAGCTCAGGCATAAAAAGTGAGCATGAAGCGAAGTATGAGCGAACGTAAGCACATCGTTAAGCACTTGTCTTCGGCCTGTTCTCTACGTTTAGAGTGTCCTTCATTCTTAGCTGTAGTCAGGATGAATGGTCGATAGCCACTAGCGAACGCTTAGAATAAGATCTAGTGGTATGGGAATTATTTCAACATGTTTAGAAACCAGTTTATTTTAAGAGAAAGGGAGGAGGAGGAGGTAGATAGAAGCCACAAATGAGAGTTGAGGTTGTTAAGGCGTACGACGGCGGGTACGACTCCTTTTACTGTAAATTAGTGGGTTCTTTAGTTTTATTGTTGTTTCGACGAAAGACTGTATTAGCCGTTGTGAGAATGAATGGTGACTACCAACTTATGCTATGGATTTTACTTGGTGGACAGTTGAAGAGGTCAACGTGACCATGACATCCGCACCTCTGCGGACGTTTTCACGAGAATAAAGGTGCAGAAGATTTAGGTACGCTTACCTTGCCGTCGTCACATCCCAGTATAGTCGTATAAGTCCATCCGCATATAAGCTTTTCCCATCTCGCCGCTTTTCGCGGAGACATTTGCGCGCTCTTCATATCACCGAGACGATAAATTAGTGCTGTAAAATGCGGTAACAAAATTCCTACATCTGCACGATGCTCGACTAGGCAAAAAGTGGATTTTTTTAGTGTTAGACACAATCTAGTAGTTGTCTCAGCAGCGTTTATCCTTGAATTCCTTTTAAAGTGATCCTTAAATTCGGCAATTTGGGGTTGGAGATCTACGGTTAAGCTTAGTTGCTATACCTGCTGGTATTGAGCTAAGCGGATTTCCTCCCAGGTGGTAACAAGCTGAATTTTTATAATGCAAGGCGCGGTAAGTTTTTAAGCTTAATGATTGCATAGATTTTTCAGTGATAATGATCTCATTGCACTTTTCTCATGTTAAACTTATCAGTAACCATTTTTTTGTTGATGCGGAAATTCGGTTTTCTAAAAAAACTAACATAGTTGTGAAAAAAACTAGCGTTTTATTTATTTATATATATATGTATACGCGTTCTCTTTATCTATCCTGCAGCGATTATTTATTCTTCTCGATATTTTTCTTTTTTCTATAATATCCCCTTATGACCTCCATCAGCTTGGAGGTAGAATCGAACGTTGATGGGATGTTATGATGAAGAACGACGAGTCCTGCAGCGAACCTTCTAAAGCGGGAATTCAAATTTTCGTTTCATTGCCAATGGCAACGTGGCACTATTGTTGTTTCGAAAGCATTTGCGGTAGTAATGTAGTGTTGTGTTTCGGGTGTCTTAAGAGCCTAGTTCTTTCTTACTCGTAATATTTACACTCCATCTCCATTACTAACTTTCCATCTTAGGTTATTACTTACCTAATCATTCCTTCAATAACTGGTAGTGATTAAATCAAAGCCTCTTCGAATAGCGGTACTGTGTTTGGTTCGGTACCTATATTTGATGTGGAATGTGCCATAATATTATTGCATATTGCATTTCAACGTAATATTATTGCAAAAGTACCATAATATCATTGCAAATGCAATGTGCAGTATGCATATTGCATATTGCATTTCAATATTATATTGGTTTTTGAAACTGTTTTGTCTGAAGCGATTATGCGATGTGTACATGCGAGGGTTGATTGATGTTGACAAGCGGATGCCATATACTGAGGGTAGGGTTAAATACCCTTTACCAATGAGCCGTACTTTTGACAACAGCCTTTTCAGTTCAACGCTGTTTTTGTGGTGAACAGAATTCTTCGTTCATCCCCCTTTGTGGTGGGAAGAAGTGTAGCCGTACTGCAGACTTATCTTAAAATTTGATGCGATTTTGTCTGTTTTCGAATAACGGCAACGATTATCCTTTAAGCGAGAAGTTGACTGTTTTATGGACCCAAAGCGTTCAGTTGCTTACGGAGCAACTCCTCTACCTATAAAAGCGTTTATTTTATGCTGCAAGCCAAATTGTATCTGTCTGACTTTTCCACTGAAGTTACCTTTCCTGTACCTTCGACAGCATTTCGAGATGGGCACCTCCGATGAGGCTCTTCATATTAAGGTCCTTGTACAATTTTTAAGGCCCATTATTCACTTTACCTTGCATCTGCGCGCCTTCAATAAAATTGATTTGGGATATTACACTGCTCGTTGAAGAGGGCGCAAAGTTTTATTGAATTAGCGTTTATCAGTTTGACACATTTATGTTACGATTTTCAACAGTGCATTTTTTCATCATTTCGTTTTTCCGCCGCTGATTAGGTCTCAGCCCCAGCAGCATTTTTCTACCTCCGTCCCCCCCCTCCAACCACATTTGATCGGAATTGTTATTATAGTGGGGAAAGAAGTATTTTTTTTTTCGCAGTTTGCGGCAATAGTCTATCATTGTAAATAAGTGTGTCCGCTGTGTTGTTCTAAGAGCATATGTTTTTCTATTCCTCATCAGTTATACGCTCCCTTGAGCTCGCTGTTGATGATGTGAACTTGAAGGTCGTTGGCATTATTGATTGTTGAGACATATTTAGATCAGGCTTGCGGCCTATGTATATAAATGACTCCGGTCTAATGAATGCACCATATTTGAATTTGTGCATCGTTTTGCAGAATTTATGCCATATATTGTGTTTTGAAGCTGAAAAAATGAATAATGATACCCCCCTCCAACCACATTTGATCGGAATTGTTATTATAGTGGGGAAAGAAGTATTTTTTTTTTCGCAGTTTGCGGCAATAGTCTATCATTGTAAATAAGTGTGTCCGCTGTGTTGTTCTAAGAGCATATGTTTTTCTATTCCTCATCAGTTATACGCTCCCTTGAGCTCGCTGTTGATGATGTGAACTTGAAGGTCGTTGGCATTATTGATTGTTGAGACATATTTAGATCAGGCTTGCGGCCTATGTATATAAATGACTCCGGTCTAATGAATGCACCATATTTGAATTTGTGCATCGTTTTGCAGAATTTATGCCATATATTGTGTTTTGAAGCTGAAAAAATGAATAATGATGTGAAAAGTGATAGTGTTTTTCAGGGGTTGAATACGATCGAGAAATCGGTTGGCAAGCGAACGATCTCCAAGTATAACGCAAATACTAAGCGTGCTGGTGTAAGTGACAAATTATTTCATTTTCTTAAAAATGCATCGTTTAACGATTTCTGTGCAGCGATTCCCAAGAGGTTATAGTAGTGGAATTTACGGGTAGATGAAGGATGTATATTGTGTAGCTTCTAGAAGTAAATAATTGTGCTATGGAAACTTGATCTTTGCATATAATCGAATATTGGTTCACCAAGTTATTAATGTTGCTTGAAGCATCTTCATCGATCTCGAAAGGAGATGTCATACATAACAGATTATCTTCGATGACACTATAACAGATGACCCGTAACACATGCAGTTGTATCTCTCTTCCCATATGCCGCCGTCATCTTCATTTTTTTCTTAGTTCTTTCTCTATTTTCTCGGCACCATATGCCACTATTTTCACTCGCAGGACCATGCAAAGGGGATGAAGCTTGAAGGATTGTGTTAGGTGATAAGAGGTAGTACTTGTCTCTAGTTGCATTATGCGGCTCATATGCATGATTGAAGCGATGACACTGATTGGTGGAAGTAGTGTAGGTATTGAGAGGTTTCTAACAACTGTGCTACTTTATCCTCATCTCTGCAATTTTCTTCCCTCGTTTCCGGTACAATGAGGGGAGGGAGGTTAGGGGGTTGAAGCAGAAGTTTGCTTCGGCGGTGTTTTTGCTGAAATATTTAGGTTGTTAGATCATAAGTAGAGTTTTGCAAAAGCGAAGGAAATATACCTTTCTTTTCCAAACAATATTCGTCAGTGTTTGCTTATGTTCCGGCCTAAAGAGAAGATTTATTATTGTTTTTGGTAATGAGAGAAGGAATTTGAGACGTTGGACGTGTTGGAAAACGAATTTATAGACTCCAATATCGACGCAAAAATTTTCTTTTGGTATTTGATGAACATTTCGAATTCTTGTGGAGCTGATAGAATACTTATTGGGTAACTTGAAGCTGCTACCTTCGGTGTCCTGTGCAAACATGCATTAATTTTCTTATTCATAAATTCAGTGTAGTTGCTTGATATGAGAAGAGCGAGGCCGGCAACTTGCTTCTCTAAGCAAAAAAGCAAACGAATGTGTTTGGTAGGATGTTACAATGATGAAAGACGAGTCCTGCAACGAATCCTTCTAAGGCGAGAATTCAAATTTTTGTCCCACTGCCAATTTCCACGTGGCGTAATTGTTTTTTCGAAAGCATTTGCAGTAGTTACATAATGTGTTGTGGTTCGATTATCTTAAGAGTGTAGAGTTCTTTCTCACCTGTGATATTTGCATTAGATGGGGTCTTCATTGCTAACTTTCCGTTTTAGGTTAGTACTTACCTTATCATTCCTTCAGTAACTGGTAAAGATTAAGAACGGTCACTCCGTTCTCGTATATCCTTTAAATTAGTAATCGCCCTATTTTTGACAGCTGCTGATAACTCATTGTTGCTTGTGGTCGGCAAAAAGGCTGACAGAGCAAGATGGTCGCAGCTTATGTTTTTTAAAATATTACTTTTTATGTTCTTTTTTAGATGAGTCTCCATAACTTTTACTCAGCCTCCATGTGAACAGAATGAGCAGAGAATGCGTGCCAAGTTTACTCTATCCATATAGAACGGCGATCGGCCAATCACGGATATGATTTAATTCTATTTTCATGGTTACTGTTTTGCGTAGCGTTTTGAATTGAATGAATTCCGTGAAAGAAATATTTCCAACGGGTTTTTTAAAAATCTCTTCATCTCATCCATTTTGAATTTGTCGATCTCATTTGAGAAAATCCCTATTAACTATAAAAATTAGCATAAATTTCAAATCCCTATTAACTATAAAAATTAGCATAAATTTCATTGTTTCCTTATTACCTATTGGAATAATTTCCACAATGAATTTGGTTTTCCATTGAACTGGGAAAATTGAAGTTTTTTTTTTGAAATTTTTTAATTGAACAAATTGGAATTGTAGGGAAATCAACGAGTGGGGAAAAAATTTCGTTGGAAATTTTTCAACTCTTGCGAATCATTTTTGCTAAATTTCTCTATTTATCAATTGTCTGTCGTTGTGCTCTTAGTTAATTGTTCCCGCATAAATGAAAGGTTGTCAATCATGGGTGTACTTTCCGTATATATTTGTCTTCTAAATAATCGGAACGTTTGTCCTGTCGTTATCACATTATTCAGGGAAGAGTGATACTGTATTACTGTGCTGATCGTAGTGTCTACAGTTTGTTCAGTAATGCTGTCAAATCGTATTGCTTATTGGATAGCGGGAATTTGGGGCGGAACATGTAATTTCTACTGTAATAGGTGTATAATACTATGTCTGTCACTGTAATAGGTGTTTAATACGGTATCTCCTACTGTAATAGTTGTATAATACGGGACGCTAAACGAACTTTTTTCTAAGTAACGAAATGCGTTAGCGGCATAGTGGATGTTCTAGAATATTGCCTGACGGGCGTCTTAAAAGAATCCCACGGGACGTATCGTTGGCATGACTTCAGCATCCCTTCCCCCCTCCCACCCGCCCCCAACCCTCTCCCTTTACAATTTAGAAGAATGCTGCACACATTTGATTAACAATAGAATGATGAAATATAGAGCGCTGGCTTTGACAAGTGATTTGAGTACCACTCCAAAGAGTGCTCTTTGTTCTAAGGAGACACTATCTGAAGCCCCGCTGATCCTTGAAATTGCCATCGAATCGAACTCCCGTCAGGACTGCTTAATTACGCCTCGTCGGATTGCATTGGTAAATTTGGTTTTGTGCTGCAGTATGCGATGCTGCATTGCGTATAATGAAAAGTGTGCGCGGAAGTGTATGCGTGAAAGATCGAATTGAAAAGGGCGAAAACCACATGTAACTTAAGTTTTGCGCTTTTTCTTTTTGTAAACGCCGAGAGGGGTGTTTGCTGCAGAAATTTTCCGCTATTTTTGAACTTTTTTTCAGTTTTCGACATTTTGTTAATTCGTTCGCTCTTTTTTCAGACCAGTTTTCCCGATTTCCTATAATTTAGTAAAGTATATGTCATATGGAAAAATGTTTCTTTTTATTGCGCACAATTCATATGTTAAGAAGTAAATGAATAAATGAGAAAGCACGCCTAGGAGATATGCGCTTTTTTCATCTCTGTCATTCATATGCTTTCTAAATCTATGTCACTTATACCGGCTGATTATAGAAGTACCTAAGATGCCTTGCCGTAAGTTTTCCGTAATGCCGATCGATCTCGAAATAAACAAGAAGAGTGATAGGGCAAGGGGAGAAGAATATAAACTTTAGACGAGTTTTCTCAGTCGAGGAAAACATTGATATTTATAATTTGCTTTAGTGCTATCATTGATTTGTAATGTCTCTATTTTACTGATATTTTCTGTGATTGTCTATAAGCGTTTTTATTACTCTCACTTTACAGCTGTTGTGCTTTTTATTCTATTCGTGAATGTTATCAAACAATAAGAACTTTTTTAAAAATACTTCTTTGATTTGCATATTTGAGTGGAACTAGTTTGCAGTTTGAGGTAGTGATACACCATATTGAACTTGCACCATTGCACGTCTCACATACCGTACCTTGATTGCATCGTAGTCCGAATACCGTATTTCAGTGCAACAGACTAAATTTTGTGCACTTTATTTCATAAAGCGCAAACAGTCATTTTTCCTTAAAAAGGTGGTTAGTGTCGGTCGTGTCTTTGTTATTGTGGCAGTCGTTCGGTTTCACGATGTGGTTTTCTTCCTAAGAAACATGATTCAAGGAAGACCGAATCATGAATTTTTTTTATTTTTTGGCGTATTTGAGATGAGCTGGTTATCTTACGGAAAAAATCCCATTGCTTTCGTATATAATCTTGTGAGAACTCCGATACGTTTTCTTCTTATGAAATGATCTCTGGCGAATTTTCTTTACGCCGTCTCTCTCTTATCACGATGGCGTAAGCGGAATAGCTCAGACAATTTTAAAATGTATACATTTATGTATTTATACCTATATAGATGAATACTTATGCAAATGGTGAATGTGCGTAGTGTAGATGCATATATATGTGACGCGTATATATATATATATATATATATATATATATACCCCCCTCCAACCACATTTGATCGGAATTGTTATTATAGTGGGGAAAGAAGTATTTTTTTTTTCGCAGTTTGCGGCAATAGTCTATCATTGTAAATAAGTGTGTCCGCTGTGTTGTTCTAAGAGCATATGTTTTTCTATTCCTCATCAGTTATACGCTCCCTTGAGCTCGCTGTTGATGATGTGAACTTGAAGGTCGTTGGCATTATTGATTGTTGAGACATATTTAGATCAGGCTTGCGGCCTATGTATATAAATGACTCCGGTCTAATGAATGCACCATATTTGAATTTGTGCATCGTTTTGCAGAATTTATGCCATATATTGTGTTTTGAAGCTGAAAAAATGAATAATGATTTGAAAGGTGGTAGTGTATTCTGCATTATTTTGTGGGTGTATTTTTATTGGTAATTCTGATCCTTTATAGAGGACAATGGTTGATGCAGTCATGCCAGAGATCGTTTTTCGGGATTCGTTTAAGTTTCGTAAATTATTTGTGTTTATGAGTAAGCTGAAGTATTAATGACTATGAGGCTTGCAGGCTTCCGAGCAAATATTGAGTTGGGTGGATTCGCAATTCATCGTTGTCCCAAACAAGACTGTGGAAAATCCAGAGCGTGGTTGGAGACGCGAAGAAATTTAGTGGCGATTTTGTTGAAGAAAAAGGTACGCCTATGTTTCGCTTATTAAATGATCTGTGTTTCTTGTTAGTGTGATTTTTATATGTAATATAATATTTTTGGATCAGTGTGATTGATATGAAGGTGAAAATGGTAGTTATGATATTTTACTACCTTTGGAGTTTCTTGTAATGCGATTTTCAATTAAACCTTAGAGGACGCCTGAGTGCTGTTAGTTTTTCTCGGCAAATAAATGCGCACTTTGGGATTTCCGGGCTTGCACTAATTGGGTGGCACTTTACTGTTACGAAAACTTATTTTTTCGACGGAATAATGTTTGAACTCTTAAGGTGAACAAAATTTATTTTTTAATCTCGCTTTCTCATTGCAGATGATTCTAATCTGGTGGCGATTTTTTAGTTTCATCCAGAATGCCTCGCCAGAGAATAATCTCCCATATGGGGATTCGTCGCATTTTCATGCGGGAAAAACCGTTCTTTCAAGATCGTTCACTTAGCAGTTTAATAGAATTTGGTAAAAGTTGATTATATTACGAAAAGCGAAGAACACACTGTTTGTGAGAGATGAAAGAGATGAGATCGGAACAAAAATGCAGAATATTTGTTGTTTTTTAAGTTGCAGTTGTATAGGTTATGTAAGTTTATTACCAAACAGCAGCTGATTTAATCATGATATTTCCATTTGATTCAGTTTAGTAGTGTTTATTTTGAAGGTGCTGGCATCATTGTGGCATGGGCTGATGACCTTCGTTAGTTGTGGCGTAGAATTTGTTCATCAAGGGTTGTCAGTTGAAACGATGCTGTGAAAGTGATTTGCATGGAAATAACTAATGTATACTGCGTTAGGGACCGATTAGACGTCGTGAATGGCGGCGACTACGAGCAATGGAAATGCCTGCACCATGGGTTCGTATTAACGCATCTCGACTTTCATCCGTCTATGTTCAAAAGGACGACTCCTCACCGGTAACATTATTAACTTCGTGTCTTTTTTAAGTCGCTTATTTTTTAATTATGAGAATCTCAATCACGAAATCTAGGAGCGATCTTAACGGACCATAAGGGCGGAGCTACATTCTGGGTAATGCTACGGTTTCATTGATTGAACTGGTTGTTGATGATATTTGTGTAGTGCGTATTAGAAGAGAATTGTAGTTGTAAGGTACTCAGAGGTGTTCATAAGACTTTTTTTATTTCATTACAGTTTGGCGTGATGGAGTATGATGAAGATACGTTCAATTAATTAAAGAGACTTGATGTATATGTCCAGACTGTTCAGCATTTCACGTGAATTAGATGTTTTCCTAATCTTTGATTTGAAGTTCCCTCTCTTGACTAGGAGAAAGCGTTGAAGTGGTCAGTGACTAGGAGACCATTTGTTCACATCTGAAAATATCATCGAACCTTCTATCCTGTGGATATCGAACGAGTTGGCTTCATTCGTCGGATTAATGGTACGCGGATATGATCCCATGGCTTGATCAAAAAATATGAATCCTTAAAGAAACGTTGGTTTTATTATGGGCAAAAAACAAATGCGGGAATTATTTTGTATGCGGTTGTGGTACTCGTTTGCTTCTTTCGTTTCCTTCTTCCCTCCTTTTTCTGACTGTGAGCAGTGACTGCCCCGCGTCACCATCGGCCGCCTTCGATATCTACTTTCTTCCTTTATTGTTTTGCAGTAGCTCATAGAATTGCCCAAGTGATTTGGTTTCATCTTCCGTGTTGATGCAAAACGAACAATGGGATGAGAGGGGAGAAAAGCGAGAGAGAAAGAAAATGCAATTGTTATTATTTAGTTTCGCCTTCTCTTTGATTCTCTCGTTATGAGGAGTAATATAATTTTGTCGTTTTAATAGCTTCATGTTGTAAGTTTAACGTTCTTTAGAATATCGGCCGGTTAACAAAGCAAAGAGTGGAGTAGTTTCGATACTTTCATGTCGATACCCACCGGTAGGGCACCACGTTTTCAGATCCCACTAGCATCTTATTCTCTTCTGTACTAGATATTTCATTGACTTTGATCGTCAAGTCGTTTTATAAAGTGGATGTTTGCATCCATTTTCAGCTTCTCGTTTGGGCGATTTCAACTGCCGGAGAGTCGTTGTGCAGAGACGACGTTTCGACGAAGACTCCGATTGGTGATTTCTGGAATGGGGTACTATTTCATATGCCGTTTGCCCCTTTGTTTTTGATATACTGTATTTTTGAAAATTGCTTATATCCTCTTTCAGGACTTTAAAGCCTTTTTCAGGATTCTATAGTTTTTATGATGCAAAATGGAGCATTCCTTCCATAAACAAATTTATTGACTAGATAACATGACATAAAAATGAACCATATTCTTTACTAACGAAGTAAATGTATCCTTGAAGTGACATTGGATGCATAAAGCCCTATGGATATAACAAATTCTTCCGGTTGTTGAGAATGTGAGGTTGCAGTTTCATCGAGTATTTCCTTTTTGGGGAAGTGGGAAAGGGAGGGAACGCCAGAAATGAATGTTGAGGAGGTCCTAGCTGATTGAAGTTTTCTTTGAAAGTAGTGAGTACATATTTTTATAAAATTTTTTAAGTATTGTTTGATCAAATTCCTTTGCTGCGAAGATATTTTATAGTTTAAAAAAACGTGGACAGTATTTTCAGCTGTCCGATCCATCGCTGTATTATTTCATCATTTCCGTACAAATAAGAATAAAATGGGAATGATGCCAAACCTTTGAACGGTCGAAAGCTCTCCGGAATCGATTCATCGAATTTTGTTGTCATCGGAATTGAGTGTCGACGGTATGAAGAGCACTGTGCTGCGTAGAATGTGACATTGGACGCCAGTAGAAGAGATACCATCGAAAGAAGGTATCACGACATGTTTAGTGCAGTTTGTGTCATGGTTTTCGTCCAATTACTCGCACAAATTCAGGTTTGTTTATTTGTTTATTTATTTATTTATTTATTTACTTATTTATTTATTTACTTGTTCACTTGCTTCTTACGTTTTTTTGTTTTTGCGTAATTGCTTGCGACCGCCTGTTTGGGGGTCAGGAAGGAGTATAACAACTGGGAACTTTCTAAGAAGTTGGTCGGGTTGCTGGGGTATTGTGTAAAGTCTGAGGCGGACTTTTCGTTTCGATGTTGAGTCGTCATGCATGTAAATATAAACATATGTATATATATACATATATATATACATGTATATATATATATACACATATGTGTGTATATATATATATGTATATATATATATATATA
>QEWY01000431.1:148600-330915 GCA_006503575.1 Baylisascaris schroederi
GGCGCTTCGAAATGTTTGTTTTTGCTTTATTTAACTACTTCATGTTTCGAATTTTTGACTTTTTTCTGAAATTTTAAAACTCTCTTATAAGCGTTTGAGAGTTGTTTTTATAACTATTTTTTTGCATTCTGTTGAAATGTAACGATCGTAATGACATTCCACCAAGTCCTGTAGAGTGAACAATGATGAAGTAAGGTTTGCTATTTCTAGGGAGGGTTGGTGAGGTGATTCAAGAACATAAATTCGAATATAATAAGGAAAAAAAATATTACCTGTCCAATTCGAGTTTCTGTGAAAGTTTCACTTCGTGATATTTAGAAAGATGTTTCTGTTGCGAGCCAACAAGACTGAATCACCATTCTTTTGATTTGGTGCCTATGGCTGGTTTTATTTAAAGTTTTTATTTTATCAAAGGTTTATTTAGGATTAAGGCAGTCTCATGTTTCGTTTCTTCCTCTTATGGTTTTGTTTATTGGGGTCGCCAATGTGAATCGAATTCTCGCTGTAATATTGCAGAAGCGTTGCTATGTTAAGCACGATTTTGGCACTTTGCAAAGTCTGTTTTACAATTTTATCTGTCATATTCCTTCAAATAGACTACCTTTACTCCCTCTCCACAGCTTGAGAAACGAGAAACAAATAGATTACCTTTCCGAAAGTAAGTAAGAAGGTTGCATTCCGATTTATATATACGTTAGAGCGAACTTAACTGATTTTAGTGAACGAACCGAGCGCATCTTATTCGCTCCTGATGCATTCCGATTCGTTGAGCTCGGAAAACGAGACCGAGCTGAGCACAACCAACGCAAATCGTCACGTGGTAGTTGAGAAAAACAGTGTGGAACTTCGTGGGCGACCATCTGTTCCGTTTACTGAATGATTCAGCTGCTCTAAAGGCTGGTGATATTTGATGATAAGATGTTGTTTTCGATCCCATTCGGAGATAGGAACTTATTCACTGTCAAGATTTTCAAAATTGATTTTCTAAATTATATTTGGATGGTACTTAAGACGTTGAGGTAAGGGATATTGGCTTCTTATAAACAGCCGTTCCACCACATACGTTGTAATTTTGAATTTGCAAGAGGAAGCGGTAACTTTGTAGTCGAAGAGTGAAGCAGCAAGAGATTCGGAGATTTCCACCAGAATTGGAAAGCAGATCGGTTTTGAAGTCGAGTTGATGTTGTCTACGTGAAGTTACACATTGACAGACGGCATTTCTTCAAGCACTATTGATTCTGTAGACCATCCTGTGACTAGACAAGAAATGTTGTGCTTCAAAGACGATACCAAAAAACTCGCACCACTTATTTCTTATGGATGTATGTAGTGTTGCATGGCCGTACTCTTGCTTTCTCCACTATGCATGCTTTCATGCATGCATAAATAAATAAATAAATAAATAAATAATATGCGTGCACAGGAAGAGTCTTTCTGGAGAACAGAAATCACTTGTTGTGCAACTACTGAACAGAATAGAGTCACTACTGATCGTGAGAGGCTTTCTCTCATCATCGTTTGTATGCTTATGTTTGCGCTTATCTACGCGTATCCATCTATGTTTCTGGCTATGCGGTAGTTTCAGCGGGGAGTGGAAGGAGGAACTCACGATGATAGAGAAGAGAAAATGAGTATATCTAATGTTTTATTCTATTCAAGTCATAAGTTTGAAATCGTAAATTGTTTGTTAGGTAATCAGTAAACGCTGTATATTAGTAGGCTGGCCTCAGTAATTATCGCTGGTTTTTTATGATCCGTTAAAATTCATTCGCATTGAAAGGAGTGCGAAAATGACCGAGAAAAATAAGAGTTGTACGAGCGGACAGATCACTTAAAATGTTAGGACCTTGTTCCATGTTTATTTCTTTTTGTTGCTAACTTGTAAAACTAGTTGTTCAAGTGAACGAGTTGCAAAAGCGTCTATCATCCAGCGCATCTGATGCGCTTGTTTGCTTCTTTTTTATTACGATCGCTGCGAATCTGGTGACCTTAAAAGCGCATGTGAAAATTTGTAAGAAAATAAATTTAAATATCTCCCCTCTATTTTTCTAAGGTGCAAGTTTTTTCATCTTTTCAATAACTTTATTCCGTGCTCTAACAGTTTTTCCCTAAAGTATTTTCATAAGTATATGCGGTTTAAGATGAACTATTAGGACCTTATATGATTTTTGTCTTATAGATGCTGAGATTTCATTCATCTCCGCCGGGAGATTAAGTGTCTTGTTCCACCTGGACTATCGTTCACAATGGATTCTTCTCACGCAGCATCATTTGAACTTCTCGGTCGAGGCCCTGGCACGGTACATGGGAACCATTCTGCTAAAGAAGAAATCAGAACGAAAGTGCCTTTTCATGACACGTCTCTTTCACATGTACAAGGCCGCAAAATTTTCGCTCAAATGGTAAATATTTTCTGATATTCAAGCGCTACATATTAGAACATGAAATACTTTATAATTTTCTTCCAAAGAAATTCATTGAGTATTAAAAATTGTCACATTTTTAATGCTTTTAATAGCTTTAACAGTTTTCATTGCACTTCACTGCTGCTTTCGACTTCATTTTTTAAATTCTCCTTTTAAGCGAGTGCGCAAGAGGGATAAAGTTTATCGAATTTCAGAGGTTTTTTGTTTGAAGAAGACCTCATAATATTATCATCGATGCAGTTATAAAGTATTTAGGGGCAGCTTTTGTGTAGTTTATATAAGAGGACCCAAAAATTCTCTGCCCAGAAGTGTTTTTCTTTCAGTATCCTATTCGAAATCTGAGATTTAAGAATCTGAAAACTTCAGTTAGGTATTTTAAGCATTAACCAGATCAGTATTTTCATCGTTTTGAATGCATCAGTGAGCACGTTTTAAATGTCTCGTTCAGATGACGGAATGATCTATAAGGCTTTCTGAGGAATGTCGTAGACTTCATGTCTACTCCAATCCAAATCTTCCTTTTTAGCTTACTGTGTTTAACCTCACGGATAGCTTTGTTGTAATGTATGCAGCCAGATCTATTCATGAGCCGCTCAACTTACCCTTTCCTATAAAGGGAATTTGTTAGCTAACGGGTACTCAAAAAAGTTCTTCTGTAGCTTGAAAGACTAGTATGCGAACGTATATAGACGTATTATGCAGGCGATGGTTGATGCGTAAAGAACAAAATGGAGTAGCACATGCCACTGTCAAGTACTTTGCCCAACTGCAATTTGTAGTAAAAAATTGATAGAGGACACACGAGTGAGGAGGAGCTAGGTGTCGCAGTTTTACAGGATATATATATGTATATATATATACATATGTATATGTATATATAGTGTGACCAAGATACAACGTTTCTACCGCATACGACCTATCCTATGACATTTACAAGTTGAGGATCAAACAGGTACGTGGAGATGAGAAAGGGAAATGAAAGGATCAAGGTAGGTGAAGGTCACAGGAGGAAGGAGGGAATAGAGGATATGGGAGACCCAAGCCAATGCACACGAGGATTGGTTCTTATTGGATTCCCATCTGCATTAGGCTCTCCTATTTCCATACCGCTTCTCTTCTTTCTGCTCACCTTTATCTGTTTCTGCTATCGTCTTCCTTTTCTCACTTTCACATATCGTCCCATACCTCTTCACCTTCATCAGGCGGTCCCCGACCCACGTTTGCACCTGGTGATGTCTTATGATCACGAAACGTCGTGACTTTGTCAATGACACATAGGCATAAAAAATAGAGGGCATGCAGCTTTTCATGCATAGCACAGTCGGAGCGGTCAGGATTGGGCAATTGACTATGCCAAAGTTCCGATTGCAGAAGAACCAGCCGGATTTTTAAACAGTTAAAGTCTGAGTCTTTCCTTTATTTCCATACGAAAGTAAAGACAGCTTTTTCACAAATTACAACTCCAAAAACGTAAGTAGGTCTGATGGGCGCGCGTAATCCACTTGTCAAAATCCCATTGTCTAGGTGAACAGGACAAGTTGAAGCTACGCGATAGCGTGGCAGTGGTTGGGACACTTGCGCCTATTCAGCTACCTGACGCTGCCATTTGAGTGTAAAATGATTCGTCGACTTTGGCTTAGGTAACGATTTTAGCTAAAGGAAGGTTAATTTCCTTTTGATCGCTATACGTGCCTTCCGACTGTCTTCAGGTTCTCTCAGCGAACTTTCATCTGCGCGTGAAAGTAAACGGAAGAAAAAACGGCCAGTTGGAAGTGCGCAAGTCGCTGGGTGAGAAGGTGACGGGAGGAAACAAAGGGAAAGGAAGCGGAGAGAATTTTCGAATTGGTTGTATCGTCGTTTCATTTGAGCGCCGATCTATCAAGACAACATCGATGCATATCACAATATGCACCGATGTTGCCTTGATAGGTCGGGGATCAAATGAAACGATGTCACAACATATATAATTTATTTATTGAAATTTAACGTGCTAAGAAATTAATAAGAGCATATTCGCAAGGTTATTTATTAAGTTCACGTCTTAGTATCTTCTCTTTATTAATTTTTATTACTTCTCATCTTTTCACTTCGTTTTCCTTTCTCTTCATTAAATATTGCTTATGCTTTTGTTCAATATCGAATCTTTTCCTCACCAGTGCAACCTTTCATCACTGTTTCTTTCATATTTTCTCAATCTTCTGAGCAATCTCTGTCTTCTACGGTGTCATGATTGTTCAAAGAGAATTCTTTTAAAAACACTCACTGGTTTCTGAATAATGTGCAGTCCTTTTATTTCCTTAAAATAGACAGGTTTGTAGAGAATATTTGTTTATATTTTCGGATTCGAAATGATAATGAAACGCGATAAGGTGGGATGTGGGAGGCGTTTACAGAGATAGTTTAATATGCTCAAAGGGCGAAGCAATGCGAATATAGTTTTATTTCGGCCGCACAAGCTTCTTTTTTTGTCACGGAAGGGCGCGCTTGCGCACTTTTTGTCAAGCTTCTTCCTTTAAAAATGTCGCTTTGTTTTCTTTTCCAATGCCTTATCACCTCTATACGGGAGTGCTTTCCTCTTACGATGCTTTAATTATGTTTTCTTCACATTATGGGACAACATCTCGCTTTCTTCTTTTATCTCTTTCTTCTTTTATCTCTTTATTCTTTTATCTCTTTCTTCTTTTATCTCTTTCTTCTCTCATCTTGAAAACTTTGTGTCTCCTGATTCTCCCTGCCTATACAGAAATCGACCGTCTATTGTATTTATAGAATCGTTCACTGTTCTCCGCCACTTTGGCCCAAATTTTTTTCACTTTTTCTTTTGGATATTGTTCTCTTCGAAAATGTTTTGCCCTTTGCCTCTTTTTTCACTTTCCTTCTTTTGTTTCTTCATTCTTTTTATTCATCTCTTCTTGTGCACGTTCTGGATCCCTGGCTCTCATAAGTAAGCACTATACGAAACAAGTAGATAATTAACGGTTTTTTCATATTCATCTGAATTACACGGGATGGTTGTGATGCTGATCGATGCGAAAAAGAGAGGAATAATTTCTTAGAACAGTTTTACTGAATCGTTGGTCATTAAGTGAATATAGATGAATATTTCAGCCTTTAAATAAAAATGCAAAATCACACCCATTCTTTGTGAATAATTTATGTGGAATAAATGAAAGGAGATATTCTTTGCTTCGCTTCAACGAAAATTAATTCAGCAATAATTTGTGTGCTTTATGAGGTGAGTGAAAGACGCCATACGTTTAATGGACTTTTGAGCAGCTGGTTGTTCCCATTGTTTTCAGAATAGGTATGTGTCCTAACCATTCAAGATTCTGGAATAGCTGAGTGGGCATTGGAATCAGTGGTCTGAAATGAGAGGCCGATCAGTTGAGATTTTAAGACGGGCGGAGATAAGCGGGAGGAGATAAGTGATAACACCGTTGCAAGAATTGATGAGCAGGCGAGGTTTTATGAGGAGAAAAGGAGAAAAAAATGGAGGAAGTTTCCACATAAATGTTGCATTTAAACTGTTCTGTGTAGCTGCTTTATAACAGTAGCGACATCAAGCAGTTGCCCTTTTATTCGGGAGCAAGGAAATTGTCCCTCAAGTTTTAAGATGATATCTGTCATATTCAACATCCGATCACTTTCTTTCTGTCCTACTGAATTTAATGCCACGTTCATTAAAGAGAAAAAACTTTGTTCTCGCCACAACCATTCACAATTCTTGCCTAAAAGATGTCGCTATAACAACTTCTAGGCACACCAGCGGCGATTTTATATGTTAATACTTAACTAAAAATTCAAACACGTTGTTCTACGTTTGTTTGACAACGGCGGCAACATGTGATTCCAAGAAATCTGATGTCAGAATTTCCTGAAAGTTGTTTGGCATTGTTTTATGCAGTTGTTCTTTCGATTTTTTTTTTTCAATAAACTATTTTATATAACTTAGGATTAAAACCGTGAACGTTGGCGACTGTGATCACTATGGATGGACACGATCGCATAGAATCAACATTAACAAACGGTTCTCTCGCGACGGAGCAAGTGATGTTGCGCAGTTATCGCGCCGAAAGGTTAGTTCCTTGAATGAGTTTTTTCAATTATATTTTTTTCTCAACTGCTCCGTTCCTAAACGTATTTATGAATGGGGTTGATGTATAATTGAAGGAGGGCTGAAATGCACTGGTCATTCTAAACTTCTTTTATCTATAAGCAGAGTAGTCAGATCTCTCCCAACACTTTTGAGGGGCTTCGTTTTTGCATAATTTATGCAAGAGCTTACAGAATGTTGCTGTCATCTTTTATGCTAAATTTTGAGCCCGCAGCGCTTATATTTTGAGCTTATGAAGCAGGCTGCAACGTTCAACGACCTGTTTTTCAGCAACAAGCTTCATATCTGTTGATGCTTTCACCCACGCATTGGATAGGAAGGAGAAAGCGATGATAGGAGAGTGATAGAAAACGGTGGTTTTGGCAATAAGAGGCATGCCGATTTGGTGCCAGCAAGGGAAGAATTGGCCTTTAGCCTCCGTTATGCGAAGGCGGGAGAAATTCCGCCGAAGAGCCACCCTTATTCTCATGAGGAAGAGACTCTTGCTAATGTGATCTCGGAGCTTTGTGAATGTGGGTGGGATTTATTCTGTGGCAATAACAATCGGGATTCACATTCATATAATGCCATAGTTTCAGTAATGGGATGCTTAGGAGAGGAATTGTTTATGGGCTAATGCATTGAAATAAGTGAAGAAATGGAACAATGAAGAGATGTTTGCCGCTAACGATCGAAATGTTATATTTCTTATGAGGGAACGTGATGAATAAAATATTATATATGCAAAATTAAAAGAACACCTACTTCTGAGGTTGAAAATTTCCACTCAATACCAGCTGCATCAGGGTGATCGTTATTTTCAGTTATGTGATGTGACCTCGGAGTTTGCGTGCAGTTTGACAAATAACAGCCCAAGGATTTGTTTTTGAGGGCGATGGAGAAAATTTCTGTGAAAACAAAATTCGCCTAATAAATATAAATTCTACATCAAAACTTTCAATGCGTTCTCGTCGAAAAAAATTTTCTAGTATATTTTTGAGAGAGATTAACATCAAGTTATTTCAAAATTTTTTGCCCAAGCCGTTTTTCTTTTGCGAGTTATAGTTGGCACTTGTCCTGCCTTTGATAAGGTACAGAAAGTTTGGTTATGCTATAGCTTTAACAAATAGGTAATATATAACGCACCTGTCTTCAAAACATGCCGTATCTGCTATATTGCTGCACCAATATACGTTTTCTTCGGGCGGTTTTTGAGCTTTAAAGTAAGTCTTAGACGTTGTGTGTGATTCAAACTTCCGTCCTCTCTCCTTCCACCTCCACTCTCATCTATGCGGTGTTGGACAAAATTGCAGGTGCCTACTTGAGAAAAGAAGTTTATGGAATTGGCGTAACTGTAGATTAGTTGGAAAACAAGGCTTTTGGATCATGTAAGGTGTGTCGACTGGCACTTTAACTTAGCTGTCATTTGAGGTAATTCAAGTGGTCTTTTATGATTTCAGGAGTTATCATCGAGCATTCTGAAAAGATAGGCGACTACAAGGCTCACAGTAATAATGCTATTCTAATATCACTTTAGCAATTCGCCTCCCTCGTGTACTCGGTGAGGGGCAACTGAGCATGAGATGCATATATGTTTTGTGGCTAATCACTAGAAATGGAACTACTAAAATAGAGTCGAACGGTTTCTTCCATCTCGCCACTATCCTTGACTTTACACGAATGGTTTTTCGCTTGTGAAAGAAAGAAATAAATAAATTTGGAATAATTGATAACAAAACCGAAATTTCAGTACGTGGAGGATTGTTGCGTATGGGACGTCATCGATCACAGTTTTCGGCTGATATGGAAGCGTTTGACTCGAAACTACCATCACGGAAATTAAGCGCCGGTGCGATCGGCTGTAAGGCGTCATTCGCCAACACCAAAGTGGTTAGCTGGGTTTAATCACTGTAGTATTTAATTTTTGATGAATTCCGATAGAGTACACGAGAGTTCTTTTCGAAAAGAAAGAAGTGTGTCAAGTAGACCTTTCCTCCCGATTGCGGAGCATTCCACTAATTTTTTGTGCTGACTGAAAATCGTTTAGAAGACACAAAAATTTACCATTTAATTTTTATTTGGGATTTTTCTGGGATCTGGTTCCAAGAATGCGTTCGAAAAGAAAGCTTCCTAAGTGTGTCGTTTGGTGAGTTCGCTTCTTTCAAGTTGTCAGCTTTCATAGAAAATGATTTTATAAACCGTCTTCTCATGTCCTTTCTCATCCTCTCCTGTTACAGAAACTATCTTCTTATGTCATCTTTTATCCTTTCCCGTTACGGGAATTTTTCGCTCATAAGAAAATCATCTTATCATATGAACCCACTTTTGCTACGTGGGTGTTATCTTTGTTATCTCACTGTGCATCTCTACTTTCGAGGCCAAGCAATTTTTAATTGATTCATCTTCGCAATGAGGATCGCATTTAATACACTCTTACTGCAATGCTTCATCTTTTAATTTTCTTCGCAAGCCATTCGTTTATGGCAATAATAGCGGTGCAATTAAAACGTTATTCAGAGCACTAAGCAACAATATTTTTTCTTGTGTTTTTTTCATGTTGCCAATGATGTGCTTTTCACTTTGTAAGTTGTAGGTGGGCAGTTCTTTCTTCATGCTACTTCACGTTCAAAAAGGTCTACATCCGCATACTCAGTTCAGTGTCTTCATCCACACACAACCTGTTAGTCACATTGGTGCCCTTTTCGACCTGCAAACTTCGTAAATTACTATCTGCAAACATACTCACTAGGCATCCTTCCTATCGGTACATTCCATCAAAACGCTTTGTTACTACCTATTTCCCCTCCTTTATCGTCTACCTCAACAACCGTCAACATTCCCTGCCGCTGTCATTTGCCCTACATCCCTTCACTGCGCACAGTTTAGGCACGAAGTATCTTTCGTGATCGACATTTTAAACTCTGCTGTCTAACAGGAATAGATGAAGCCGGCCGGAGACTTTGGCACCATATGCTTTTTTTGCATTTTCGGTAAATCGATCAAGCAGCTTTACAAATAATAGTAGGAGTAACTCGTTTTGCTATGAGCTTCGAAACTGTGCATATCCGAAGTAGGAGTTCGTTTCTGCGAACAGCGACACGATCATCGTTCCCTTAGGAAAATCGATCACTCGTGCAAGCTGGCTTCAAATTTGCTTCATTGCACTTTAATAAGATTCCATTTGTAAAGTGCATTGTACTCAGATCACGTGCCTATATAATGTTGGCGTCCATGCCAGACAGTGGTTCTTTCCTTTCGCTTCTTGGATAGACGGCGGCTGATCCCGCACAGACGGGAATAATTTCCCACCTTTGCGAAGAGGTTGAATATTAGGTGAAAATCCAGTCTTCATTCATGTTGCTTTACCGCAGGTTCATATAAAATTGCGAACAACAGCAACTCAGAACGGTTCCATTACTGTCTTTAAAAAAGTTCATTGGTAATTAGGCCAGTTCATTTTTTTCGAAAAATCATTCACGCGGCACGACGTTTACGCCCTTTCCTGAGTTTTTATTAAGTCGAGATTAACGTTATTTATGTGCTTATGTAGGTATATATAGGTCTCTAGTTGGTCCTTCATCTTCCGATGGATTTGAGGTGCTGTGAATACATAAATGAGCCTGAAATCTACATTTATTTTACGCTAACTGAGAAAATTTATGCCAGAAATAAATCTTCTAGACGTCTGACGACAGAATGCAAAGTGAATTTTGTGTTACTTCATCCTTTCGGACTTCAGACTCTCCTAAAGGCTTCAATTTGATTCCATTCACTAGTAGGGCGCGTTTTTCTTCGTTATAACTATTTGATGGCTTACTCTTCCGTTACTTCTTCTATGCCGCATTTAAAGATCAATCGAAATGCACAAAGTAATTTTAATTCTCTCTAAGGAATTTTTATATGTTGAAACGATCGGAAAGGCTGGATTAGTAGAGGGGATGTCTGTGTCTGTGTCTGTTTTGTTGCTGACAATTGTTGGTTAGTCGCGCAATGTTGTGATATGTTGGTGCGTTTTGTTTGCCTCTGCGTGTGGGATGAGCACATTTCTCGTATACTTTATGTGCGCATATTGCGTTGTCCTGCGGTTGCTGGCAACACAAGTTGCTCGAGAGATGTGATGATCGCAAGCTCGCGGCCCGCTCCACTCCTTACATTTACCTCGATCGTTGCAAGAATCGACTCTTTCTGTCTCGGCCACCACCCATCCCGTTACTTCGTCATTTGCTTGCCTTCTGGATTTTAATTGCTTACATCTGACAACTAATACTTTTGTCTTCATGTAATTTCATAATTGGATAGATCTCACCCTTTTCATGCTTCTACTTTAGTTCATCTGTCCAAGATGGTAATACTGCACCGGTAAACCAGTTTTCTCCGTAACTTGCTTAGGAGAATTTAAGCTCCTCTTAGGGCCGGACGATCTATGTATGTGCATATGTGCTCATGTAAACGTAGATCTACGTTTCACACAAACACATAGCAGGCGTGTTATGGACAAATTGACAAAGAGATAGCATTAACAGGTGATTCCTAGCATCGCAATAAATTGCAATGTAAGTTTGTGGATGGTTGCACTGCGTTATGGTGGCATCGAATCAGAAAAAATGATGGTTAACTGGCACCAGTAGTTAACTGGCACCAGTAATAGTTTATGCGTAATCTGTCAAAGTAATGCTTCATGTTTGTGATTCCTTCTAAAGTGTGACTTGAAATATAAGTAATCGCCGATTGGAATTGTTCAAATATTCTGCGTTATGAAGCAGCAAGAGATTGCCGCTTTAAATGTGAAATTCTATCCGGAATCGAAGCATATGCTCACTCATCATTCATCCTTCTACTTTTGCACAACTTTGCCATCTTCACACCTCTGAAGTAAATTTTGTGTAGCATTTAATTTAGCGTTGAATGCTTTTGGGAAAGACAGTTGATTCCTCAGAGGAGGTTTCATTCTATGCTATCTTGGAGCTTTCTGAAGTTGTCTTAATTAAGCACCGTTTCGCAAAAATTTCATTTTTCTTCGATTAGGGGAGGAGTGGGAGAGAGGTATGTTCAAAAGTTTTCAGCGTTAACAATTTCTTGACCTCAAATGGATCATCAAAACGGTCATAAGAGACGAGAAGTGGGTAGACGCGGGGGAAAGCGATTGTTAAATCATCGCTCTTGATCTCCATAGTATCTGTGTTCACGTATGCTTTACGTGGTTGAGTTCTATTTTCCACTGTCAATTTGCGCTTTATAATTTCGCAAAGCGCACTTTTTTTTGCCTGAAGGTATCTATATCTGAGATGGATGTTGTGCATATTTTTACTCTTATGAATTACTTTTTGCACAAATTTTTTTTATCATATTCTGATCTGTGCTATAATACTTGAATGATAAATTATTGTGAAAGCAACATTAACTATCCGCCTTTTTTGCCAAATACAGTGGGCTAATATAAGTTTAATTTAAATCGTATTATGGTTTTGTCTATTGACTATGAAGGAGAATATCCTTAGAAGATAATTTGTCCTTAATGCTTGATAAATTTTCATCACTTCTATATTATTTTGGTGAATTTCAATTTTATAAACCTTTTATTTAAAATCTATTTCGATATATCACTTCTATACATTAGTTTTATGCTGGCAATATCACGCGTAATAGCAGAACCTCAGTAAGGTGTGGCATTGAGGAGCTCATCGATTGAATTTAAGAAATATGTTTTAAAAAATAGCTATTCGATTCCGATATGTGTAAAGACGCTTTTCAAAATATTCAGTGGATATTAGAAAGGTTTATGATTTTGCAGATTTTTATCTTCTTATTGCGCTATTTCCGATTAACTTTTTTCTATGAGCCTCTCATAAGAAAGCATTTACTGTTAGTGCTTCCTCGATTCTTCGCGGTGATGGATCGTTACGTAAGCCGAATCAACACTCTTAAAGAACTGAATTTGAATCTTTTTAAATTCAAAATTTTTCATCAATCAAGTCATTTATATCTATCTATTCCCATCTCTTTTCCTAATTGCTTTTTGGCTTAGTAAACTGAAAAGCGCATCAGCCAAATCATTTGTTAATGCTAAAAGTGAGTCAACCAACAAGTAGCAAGCACCTTTTGAGCATTGATGCGGGCATTGCACTCAACACATTGATTTTTGGCACCTAGTACGGTGACGTTTGAAAGTGCACACGTCTAAAGAAAATGATTGCTCACAACATCTGGTGCATCCGTCGTTTGCGTGGATAAACGATGACGGTAGCAGATGATGTTGGCCTTCAAAAAAAGAAAAAAAATTTTACTTTAGATATCTGTGAAAACCAACTATGCTCTTTTCACCTCCCTAGATCTTAACAGTTGAAAGCTTTATTCGCATAAATCACTGTTGACCTCTGAAAAAATATCCTTGAGGAGCTTCTTAAAATGCCAAAGTAGGGGAAGGGCAAGGGATGGTTTCAGAAGCCGATTGAAGATCTGCATGGTTGAAATGTGAACACTGTTAGCGAATATTTCAAAAAAATGCTTTTCTTCTTTCAGCTGTCCTTCTCACAAATATCCGCAACTGGCGACTTGCATTTCTCTATAAAGTTTTCGATCAGATTCAATGGTCTTTGCAATAGGACTTTATTATTAGTTGATGAATTCCTGGCTATTGACCTGGAGCAGGTAATATCTTGAATAAACTATCAGGCTCACTGTGTTCATCTTATTCAGGTTTCACGCCGATATTTATTGCCCATTGCAACATTACCACAAAAATAGCGAAAAGAAGCTATTGCTAGTTATTACTGTATTCATGTCGTAAATGTTTTGCTCACCCAAGTCAACAAGTGAAAGCTAAGCTTTATAGGTTTAAGTAACGAGGAAGGTCCCTCTGAGTTGGTTAAGCATTCGTAGGTAGGTTTGTCAAATCCCCTAAGCCTAAGCCTTAGTCTAGGCCTATGCCAAGGCCTAAGCCTTAGCTTGAGCCTAAGCTTAAGCCTAGGTCTGAGCCGAAGCCTAAGCTCAAGCCCAAGCTTAAACGTAAGTGTAAGACGTGTGTCTCTGCAGTTATGATGACAGGTTCACGTGGAACATTTATGGAAAACAGATCTCTGCTATTGTGAATACATCCCTTTGGCATATCTGTTTTGGAAGTTATGGGCTGCTCTGTTCTTTGACATTGAAGCTAGCAACTTCATGTTGCCCTTCTCCATAATTCATCACTTGTCGGATACGAAGCGAGCAGAAGAAAAGTGAGAGCAGTCCGTCATGATCACTCAATATCGGCTAATTACGGCAGATATATTATAGAAATAAAATCATGAGTGTTTACAATTTGCACTCATCGATGTTCACGTTCAACCATTCGATCACTCCAACTTTTTCGATGTTTATGCCCATCCATCGCAGTTTCCTATTTCGGTATAATATTTATTAGTACTCGCCACCACCTATAGCCATAATAGACTATTGCTTTTTTTGTCTTAGCTCGCGCCGATTTCCCTTATTTTATCATAGATAACACACCGCAAATATCATGTTTTTGATGGCCGCTGAAATTTATTTAGAAGCTCTCGTAGATATCCAAGGCGTATCTATGCACAAATCCGCACAATTTTTCTTGATCAACATTACTCATTAGTAACTTTCAAACGGTGACGTCTTCTTGCTCAGCATTACCAGTCCTCGTAGTATATTTGTGTATACTTTATTGATTGGACACGACATCTGCTTTTAGACAATTGATCTACTGGGGCGTATATTTTTGTAGATTGCTTGTGCTCCCGCAGAATTCCATTCTTGAAGTCGCCGAATGCGCTTTTGATCACTGCACGTTGAGTACGAAAGAGCAAGCAGAGGTGGGAAGGTTTTTGATCTATGACTATTTGCGGCTGCGTATTGGTCCACCATATGTGTGCAGTTAGTGCGCATTCATTACGTTAGTTGCGTGACTTACTATGCGGCTGTATCGTGTTGTTGAGTGAGGTGGTCGATGTGGTGCGTGACGTTGATGCTTGAGCTAGGGTGCCTCTGAAATGCGATGACTACGATATGAGTTTGCATTTGGGTGGCATTCCCACTCTCGGTTTTGTTGGCCAGTCGCGTTGCTTTTACTAATTTAGTTTTTCTATCGTTGTTTGTTTCTATGTAGCCTCTCATAGAACATAAATGTATCAATGTTTCCGTGATGAAGAAGTGTTATTGGCGAGACTACTGTGTCCTAAATTTTGGCAGCTACAATAGCAGTATGTGATCCTCCTGAGCGTGGAAAACAGGTCTTTCTGATAGTCCACTGAAGTGAGGTAACTTATATTGAAGGAGAAGGGAGTCCTCGAGAAGGAAATTTTTATTGGAAGGACAAAGCGATGGAGTATTTGAGGCATTGAAATAAGCTGAGTCCTTTTGTTCCCACCTCCTTCAATAGACTGAAGAAGTGTGATGATATTCTTTGAAGGTTGGTCATTCCTGCAGCCATCCCATTGTAAGCGCCGTTCCCTCAAAAGCCTTTTATGCCTCATTCCACCGATAAACGCAATCGCTGTATATTTCTCTGTACTGCTTTTGGAATGCTTCGTCACGCAAAAGCGACCCGAATAATCTTTGTACGCGTACACTTTTCGACGTGTTGCCTTAGGTTCTGTTATCTCATACTGTTTTATGATTTGCAGCGTGCGTGCTTCGGTACCTTGGCAGTCTTGAAGCTATTTTGGAAATATCAGATATCATCTTCCTATCGGTGATCTAACATTTTCGGCCTAAATATTAGAATGTAGCTCCTTGAACAGTATGGGATAAATTTTTGAGTTTTTCGCTTTCACCCAAGCGTTGCTTTTACTAATTTAGTTTTTCTATCGTTGTTTGTTTCTATGTAGCCTCTCATAGAACATAAATGTATCAATGTTTCCGTGATGAAGAAGTGTTATTGGCGAGACTACTGTGTCCTAAATTTTGGCAGCTACAATAGCAGTATGTGATCCTCCTGAGCGTGGAAAACAGGTCTTTCTGATAGTCCACTGAAGTGAGGTAACTTATATTGAAGGAGAAGGGAGTCCTCGAGAAGGAAATTTTTATTGGAAGGACAAAGCGATGGAGTATTTGAGGCATTGAAATAAGCTGAGTCCTTTTGTTCCCACCTCCTTCAATAGACTGAAGAAGTGTGATGATATTCTTTGAAGGTTGGTCATTCCTGCAGCCATCCCATTGTAAGCGCCGTTCCCTCAAAAGCCTTTTATGCCTCATTCCACCGATAAACGCAATCGCTGTATATTTCTCTGTACTGCTTTTGGAATGCTTCGTCACGCAAAAGCGACCCGAATAATCTTTGTACGCGTACACTTTTCGCACAATCTCTGCACATTTTCGAACAGTTGTATTTCATGAGCGACGCTATGCAAATGAATATCGTAAAGGAAGCGCCTATTTTATCGATACAGAGTGAATAAGTAGAAAAGTAGAAATAAAGTTTATATAGGCGGCATGTTAGAACGTATTTTGGAAAGCTCAGTTGCGCAGCGTTCCAGCTTAAATAGAGGGAGGGAGGGAGGAAGGGGAGAGGCAGAGCACGAAGCTGCGGGAAGTCACAGAAGCGCGAGTGCCGTATAGAAGAGCCCACCGGGGGTGAAATCTGCTTTTCTCTAGCAGAATCTCGTATCTTGCTATGCTTTTGAGTAACTGGTTCATAACGGAAGTTGTACGGGAACGGATGTGGAATTTTCGTAAAATGTTTTTTTCGTTCTTTCTTCTCCTACAGCACGGTTGTGCCGCATTAATCCGCAGCAAGCTGATTAGAAATTAAATTAGATCCGGCGTGTTGCCTTAGGTTCTGTTATCTCATACTGTTTTATGATTTGCAGCGTGCGTGCTTCGGTACCTTGGCAGTCTTGAAGCTATTTTGGAAATATCAGATATCATCTTCCTATCGGTGATCTAACATTTTCGGCCTAAATATTAGAATGTAGCTCCTTGAACAGTATGGGATAAATTTTTGAGTTTTTCGCTTTCACCCATAAATGCGATAAGGCAGCATTTCTGGCAAGCTCACAGTACCGTTTCTGCGTAGTCAAGGGAGCGAGGGAGGGGGAAGGAGTGATATGAGGTGAAGCTAAGCAAAAGAGGAAGCGGTGCAGTAGCTCTCTTGATATCGTCTTGGAACTTGACGCTTTCGAGCAATTGAGGCGGTATGGACTCATAAGTTGGTTCCGAGAGGCCACCGAAGAGCTTTTGGGATCCCTGCTATACGACATTGGCACCGTTTTTAGTAGTTCGACGCCTTCACGTTAAGAAGTATCTTTCAAGGCTGTCAAATCATCATCAATTTTTTGAAGGTCGTTGACTGTCAATTTGAATGCTCACCGGTGAAATGGAGAGTTTCGCGTTCCCTTCTTTCCAGTGTTTTTGATTTGAGGGAATTGACCTGGCAGCTTTGAAGCTTGGTACGACTTGAGTTGGCGACAGATTGAAAATTTTTCAGGAGGACCGATCCTACTTGGAACGGCAATCACCAACTGGGCGTGATGGCAGCGCTATAAGCTGCGTATACCGGAAGCGAAATAAGCGTTGTATAAAACGGCACTCGATAGGAGGGCATCTTGTATGTGATCAATCCTTTCGAATCTACTATCGCCCTCGCTAAAGGTATGTTCTTCCTTAGTGCATGGAAGAGGATGGGGTTGGTGGGTAGCGTGTGTGGAGAGGCGGTAGGCTGACGTATTCAAGCAAAGCTTCGTTTATAAGCACTGCCGGCGATAAACACGTTCCCATCCTCCTTTCTGCCTCCATCACTTGCCAGTGTTTTTTCCAGCAGCCTGGTTATGTTTCTGAAACTCATTTGCGTACCGCATGGTCCCTACACCAACCAGCGCATAGAGTAGTGATGTACCTGTGATCACAACTAGTGGGGTAACTCGTCACAGATGAACATGATGATAACGAAATGCTTTATGATAATAAATTTGGAGCGCAACGTTCTTTTTCGAAAATTACCCAGTCGCGTAACATCACAATTGTGGAAATGCCTTTTTTCGAGAATGTTGTTTTCTGCTAAGACAATCCTCCCTCTCCCAGGACGTCGTAACATATTCTCTGGAAGGAGTCATCTTCTAATTTTTGGCGATCATTGCTTTGTGCGATCAAAATTTGGCACGATCTTTTCTTAAGGAACAAATTGTTAAATGTTTTCGGATTCAAGCACCGTACAGTTGTGTTTTTGGTGCAGCATGGCATATTAATGCATTCAGTATAAGCTGTTCTCCTGTCGTATTGCGTAATGCATAAAAGACTGCTCTTGAGACAGCATCGTCTTTGGGATAAATGAAGTGTACTGTTTTATGTTTCGGGCACTGAGGCAGGTATTTTATAAGTTTAATGGTGAATTCATGCTTATGCGTGCTCTTTGTGTGTCCACTAAGTTTCCCCGTCTTAGACAACCGTAGTCGAAGTAATCTTCATCACCTGTCGATCCATTCATGTTCTTTTCATGCTAATTGATTTTTACAGGCATTAACACCCAAGCATGCGATGGAATCTACAGAGCAGTTTTTTTCAGAATTGGTTGAGTGATAGTCAAAAAACCAGTGGTTAGAAATTTATGTAATATCCACCCGCCTGATGCAAACTGCAATATTAGACTCGTAAACATTGTTTCCTGATTTTTTGTGGGTTATTGGCGTGACGAGCTGGAATACAGAAGCGTATGCAGTTACGGCATCATGGCAGCCTTATCCACTTCGGAGTTTTCTTATTTTCATGAGCCATAGCACTTCGAAACTCCATTTGTACTTGATAGCTTGATATCCAAACAGGTCCTTTCTCTGAAGAAATAACAGGACAAGGGCGAGATCCCTACGAGATTGCTCACGGAGGTACTTGTTTAGCTTTCAAATGCTTATTGGGGTCAGATTGCATTAGAATTCTGGGAGAGTTTTCTTATTTTCATGAGCCATAGCACTTCGAAACTCCATTTGTACTTGATAGCTTGATATCCAAACAGGTCCTTTCTCTGAAGAAATAACAGGACAAGGGCGAGATCCCTACGAGATTGCTCACGGAGGTACTTGTTTAGCTTTCAAATGCTTATTGGGGTCAGATTGCATTAGAATTCTGGGAAATGAGTCATCCCAGGTCGCCTCTTTGAACTGCAGTGAAACGTTTTACTTCACTCTCTATTAGTGGGGAAAGGCGGTCACAATGTCAGAGGGAATAAGGTTGCTAACCATAGGTCAACACTGTCTCCTCTTCTTCTGTTGTGAACCTGAGGTCTCCTCGCTTTTCCTTTCTTTTCCTGGACGAATGTAATCTCTGTTAGTTGCATTCAACTGCATTTGCTAGTACCACATTGGAGGTCATATGCTTGGTAAATCCCATCCCATGTGTAAAAGGTGCGTGGATCGCAACACTCATGAGGAGCGTGGTTGGGCAAACAATGGTGAAGCAGGCGGGGAGGCTGTCAACGCAAATGTTTTTCTTTTTTATCAGAGAAATGTCTGCTGAGTAATCCTTTTTTAGGTGCTCTTGCAAATTCCTGTGATGCCAGATTTTATGATCTTTGGAGGGCGGGATGAGGAAGTTTAATTGGTGTAACCTTGGTGGCGTGGGAAGGTTGACACAATAAGGCGGCATAAATTGAAGGTGTAATCTGTGACGCTTGTAGTCGATCAGATGCATTTAAAAGCACTTCGTTGACTGGGGATTTGTAGAATCAGCAGAGCGTTTAGTGCTTCCTGGGTGTCATTTCCGAACCAGAAGCTCTTCGTACTCGGTAATGACACCTAGAAATCACTAAATGCTCTACTGGTTCTACAAATCCCTAGTCAACGAAGTGCTTTTAAATGCATCCGAATGAATGAGATACTCCAAACGGTAGCATTCAAAAAACCGACCCAACCCTGCCAATCTTCATCTGATCAGAAAAGCACGGTATAAAAATGATGCCGAAAAGAAAGGAATGGAAAGTGGAAATGGTAGTTAAAGGAAAAAGGGCATATTCGGTGAGCTGCCGCTTCGCTTTCCAGTTTTTTAGACTGAGTTTTTTTTTTTGAGAATGCAGTCGGTTTGTCCCGAAGAGGGGATGACAAGTCAGAGAACGCCATTTAGTAAGGTAACAATATATGGTAGAATGGTAACGCTATGAGCACATTGTTATACCATTGTTATATCTCAAGTGCGCTGTAAAAGCGCTGGAATAGATGGGTTTTGAGGTTATTTCCGTTCATGCCGCTCTCGCCGGCTTCTGCTTGCGTTCTCCTCACTCGCGTCCGGTAATTGTGTAGTCGTCCTATCGAGTCCAAAATTGTGTCTTGAGACGCCATTCACATAATTCGTTGTTCCTGGCGCTTCTGCCAATTCGCGTCTTGTCGATTCCTGATGAGGGGTCTCTCCATTGCCCGGTTCTTTCCCGGATTGTTCGTCATGTTGAATCACCACTTGATCGTATCCTGTAGCAGCCGAAGGACACAATGTTGTTTGTACAGCGGTGCGGTTCGAACCAATGCTGCTACTACTACTGCTGCTGCTCTCCTCACTACCACTTTTGCGCTCCTCTTTGCGCCGCTGTTCTCGTAATAGGTGCCTGCGTTTCTGTCGCAGTCGGCGCATCTGCAGCTCTGAAACGGAAGATATGTTACTTTATATCGACTTTTATCAGATCGCACGCTTTATAAGTGAGGAGGCGGGCGTTGCAGTAGAAGGTTGGGTGGAGGAGGGAGGAGGAGTCCTGTGGAGTGGCTCTACTCCGCAGTGTAGTTGGGCTAGAAAACGCTAAAGTTTCCGACAGATTTTATTAATGGAAATTCTGTACCATGGAGGCGTCGAATATTGAGATCGCCTCCCAACGAAATTGGTCATTTTGTTGGGAGACGATCAACAGAACGATTCCAAGGTTGGCGACGAAATTGGTCACATATAAGTAAGCAGTGATTCAGCATTAGGGAGCATCATTGCACCATTTGTCATTTTAGGGTGGGTGTTTAATTATTTTGGTGTTCTTGCCGATGCCGCTGCGATGAAACCTCTGCTTTTGGATATGAAAAAGCACCTTCATGGAAAACTTGGTGTCGTTTTCCGGTGGGTGCCGAATGCATTATTTATCTGCCGTGTGTCACTTTTGCATCTCTACCTGCAGTCTTTGCATAGTTCTGAGAGCTAATGGTTGCATATGAGAGTTCCGTTGATTAGTGTCACATCACAACGTGTTTGACAGTTGATTGGATGAGATATGTGCAGTAAATCAAGACTAACGAATGTTTTGGCGATAATTTTATAATTTATTAGAGCATTTCAAAGCAGCTAGTTCTTTTTGAGGTTGAAATTCTTGCATTTGTTAAGTGTATTTGTTTCGATTCATTTAAACGTTCACATATTCGGGCTACTAAAAGAGCGCATTCGCCAATCGAATATGATTGTTGGTGGCGCTTTTAACAGTCACTTGTTTATGGGCTGTTAAGCGAGTAAATTCTACGTGCGAGTTGAAGGTTACTAGGGGTCGTTTGAATTAGAGGTTCAACGCAACGCTAGATTATAGGTTCTATTTTGTCGTTGTAGACAAACAGCGCATAGGGAGCGCAAGTAATCAGCTGCACACTTCGTTCCTTTGAGTCCTAGAACGTGGAGCTGTCGATGAAACTATAGCTGACATTTTTATTGCGACTATATAATCTGTTTTTTAGGCTGCAGAAGGCTGCAACAACAGACACCTTGCAAGTCCCCCAGGTAGTATTTACCGGAAATTTTTTTTAACGGAATAGAATTCTCTGCGCTGTTGGCTAAATGCCGTTTGGCCTGTATCAGTATAACTCAAGTAGGTCGAATCGAACTCCTCGTAGCTTCTTAAAATTATTTAAGGTTTCGTGAACATTAGATTTTCGGGTTTCTCCAAGTCAAATACTAACAGCAGAATCAAGGTAATTGTCTAAAATTGTAAAAAAGTGCATCAGTGAATGTCTTTCATAAAACAGTGACCGAGTTTGAGATGAACACCTTGGAAAGTTGCTACTTCTGGACTGCAAAGATTTCAAGGACAAGCTAGCAAGTGAAGGTATCGTTATGGGTTTGAAGTCGTATCTTAAGTGCCATTGATTTTCATCTGCTTTTAAAGTTTTTATCTCATGCCCATTCATATGCTTACTTATGACATGTTGTTTGTTTACAGATTTTTCCCTTTTCCACAACTTTTTTGAGTGGTGTCTCATACCATAAATTTCATGCTACACATGTATCCAAAAATCTCTGGCTATCGTCTGTATGCGCTTTTTTTGAGATATTACATGGTTATCGTAGTCTTTTATTTTCGGATGAATCTTCCAGTAAATAAAAGAATGAATGAATGCGGGTTGACGCTTTGTTTGATGTCAAGTTGGATGAGATGTGCGGCCGTTTTTGAGATTTTTTTTTTTGCGATTTCGAATAATACAGACCGTATTGATTGATTTCCTTGGGATTTTTGAAACTGTTTAAAGCATGGCACTTTTGGTTCAGTTGCAGTGAAAAATAGATGGAATGTTCAAAGAGTTGTGTCAATGTTGATCAGTGCATGTTTCATTTTGCTCATAGTGAATACTTCTGTAAGTTTCTATTCCTGGGGATAATTACTCGTTGAAATGATACATTCAAAAAGTGAACGGAATTCTCGCGTGGTATAGTGGCTTATTGTAGCATCTGTTCGCATTGCGATCAAAGCTTAATGCGTTACATAACCGCAAAAGGACAAGTTTTTTCTATGAAATATCTGCGTTGAACGCATCGAGGTTCAGATTTTCTTGACTTCTGTTGTGATCTCTGATTACGTCCACCAGTTAATTGGTGATAGCATTACCCTTCATTATCGCACTTAATTTTTTAGTGACGTGTCTCAAATATTTGTTTAGTTTGTCAGCATGCCTGGATCTTTTCGCTGAATTCAAATTTACTTCTTTTTTTCTTCGAATTTTTGCCTCGCACGATCACAAGATTTATGCATCCCGTAGGTCTTATTCCAGTCCCGTACCAAATAGTTCTTCCTTATTACGTTTCTCTTTCCTATTATTCACGTTCTCACTCCAGGAAGAGATGAGCTTCTCATTATTTTATTTTATTACCTTCGGCGCCACACTACTAGACTCGCTTTTGATACCGGAGAGTTTACTGCACCTAAAAGAACTATCCGAAATCTGTACCACTTCGGCTTCGAGAATTCCGGTTCTACAACCCAGCGTAAAACTTCACCGATTTTTTGACTTGGCAAGGGGTTATTTTTGATTTTCCATTTCGAGCCATGCAGAGGACTGATATGGCAAGAATATCACTTTCTTTGGAATCATAGGTGGCTTCTAATTTCAAATCCTTCACCATTGCGGACGGCTGCATATGTTGAAACCATGCTAATCACGAAAATTTTTTTAAAAACTAGTTTTAAGATTTACTGATAGGGAATAGTCAGCATCTGGTACGCCATCATTTTTCTCATTAACATCACTAATGAAGAGAGCAATGTCTTCGCTTGTCCATTTATTTTCAAGCACTCCTAAGGATCAGTCATTGAGAGTTTTTGAGTTCCGTAACCATTTGTGTGTGATGCAATCTATTGGTTTTCATCATATAATGTGATGGCGCTGTTTCATTGGACGTCTCAATCGTAAATGTCCGGGATCGCCTGTGTGTTAGCGATGCTGCAGTGAGATAAGGATTCAGTTTATGCTAGTTTTTCAGGATTGCAAAGTGACTAAAGTTACCTTCGCGATCAATTTTTCTAGCTCAGGCAATGTCTTTAATTTTGATAGCGACCGAATGTTCTGAAATCCATGACTTTATGTCCAGCGACTCGCTTCTTTGGTACTGTGATGCGTTGATCTCATTTCTTGTACTAAGCAAATTTTTATGTTTAAACCGTCATCGATACAATGCAAGAGTTGCTGGGTTTTTGTGAAATCGAACCCCGTCGTTGGGTTGGGCGCAGAAGTGTTCACATTGTTACGAAATTCTTGATCTCATCACTCCTAAGTCTGACTTTAAGAACCCTTCCATCGTGATTTGACATTACAGAAAGTCACATTTGGAATCTTCGTGCTAGAAAACATTTGCTCAATCAATACGCAAACTTTCGTCATCCTGATGCTTGCAGCAACTGTTCATATCCTTAAGTTTGTCCCACCTTGCTGAACTATTTACGCTCTGCCATGTCCTCTCTTTTTCCTTTTCTCGGCTACATCTTCTTTCCGCACTTTTCTTGTCGCGATTCCTCTCCCACCCTCTCTTACCTTTACAGTTTTTATCCTATCGTTTTCTTCATCCATTACTGTGAAGCAGGTCTTGAGGCACGCACACCATTTCAACGATGTCCGACATATGGGTCATCATGATGTCGTCTATGACTGATGAGTATACAAATTTGCATTTCGAAATTCCGCACTTATTATCCTCATTCTCGCACAGTTGTAATCCGATTTCACTCAATTTCTAATCTCGTGTATTACTGTGTCCTCTTCGCAAGTGATGACTTACACCTTTTTTACAAATGACCAGTCTAATTTTATCCTGTTTCTTCGTCCTCTTTCATCCCCAACCCATTCGTTTAAATCTTTCCAGTCTTTTGCTTTTCTCTAATTGCCCTTACTTATTATGTTCATTGTAGCAGTAAATGAAACCTTATGAGCATGATAATGTGTAATTATGGAATCGCTGCAATGATTTTCATACATCGTCTGCATAAAGACCGTTCACGCTTAGGGGCGAGTCATTTTTCACACATTCTCTGTCACTGCCCTTCCTTAACCTTTTGGCTTAGCCAGGTATTTCTCATTGTTTCTCTTCGTAGATGACTCAGTAGGTATTCACATCCTCCGAATCACCCAAGAAGAGAAACAAAAGAAAATAATAATCAGTGACCGAAATCTGCTGACATCGTATAAATATGTTCTCATATAAATTTAGTTGTATTTTCTCCACTTGGTTTCAGACAGGTCCTAAATTTTGCATTTCGGGAGTCAAAATTTTCCGCTGACAAAATCTAGCCACTAGAGAATCACCTAAGCGTTTATGAAGCACACCGCGCTGCAGAGCCATAAAATATTTCTTCTCTTTTTACCACACATCACAAAATCTCGGACTACACAGTTCTCACTTCAAAAAGATCCGTTTTGAAAAGATGTTTAATGCTGTAGAGTGTGACACGAGTTGAATTGGAGTGAAATATAGTAGTTTTTCAGCTTTTTTTTTTTTTATCTTGGTTCAATTGTTCCTTTCTTGAGGTGTTCATTAATCACTGGTGTGTTGACTCTCCTATAAGGTCTTCCTATCGGAGGCATGGAGAGGAGTGGATTGATGAAAAAATGCACTTACTCCGTAACCGTTTAAGGGCACGTTTTTTCATCGCTCGTTTCTTCCTTTTACTTGCGATTCCGAGTTGTTGTCTATAACGCCGAAGGCGCGGCTTCGCAATCAGCTGTATAGTCGCCACAGTAGCAAGAAATACAAGAAATTCTCCTCCAATCACGTATAAAGCAATGATTGTAGCCATTTTTTGCCATCTACAATTGATATCAAATGCATCTAATGAAGGGGCATCCCAAATGAAAGGGGTAATTCAGAGTGAGACGTTTTCCGTTGCAATATGGCTAGCAGTAGTGATCGTGGATAAAGCAGCAAGTTGCGGTCAAGAGGGTAGCGCGGTGGGTGCGAAGAAGGAGAACACACTGCGTAAAGGTGGAACATGAAATATGGAAAAAAGAGGGAGCGTTGATTGTGTTATTTTATTTCATTGTATAGGCAATCGTGCAGAATTTCATGGCTGCCGTTGCAGTACTCGCAATGAAAAAAATTTCCCTAGGTTTCGTGCCCCACCGATTCCAAATCGATATATCCCGCACAAT
This sequence comes from Baylisascaris schroederi, assembly GCA_006503575.1. Lineage (NCBI taxonomy): Eukaryota > Metazoa > Nematoda > Chromadorea > Rhabditida > Ascarididae > Baylisascaris > Baylisascaris schroederi. The sequence goes on from QEWY01000431.1 coordinate 173,923, forward strand.
GCACCGAGCGTTTTTGCCGGTCCGCCACCTCGATTGCACAACTGGCATTCATACATGAATACGCGCTAGCGCTGTCTGTGCACTCTTCAGCACAGAATCATAGCACTTCGAAGAACAAAGTTCACAGCATTTCATTTACAACGTTATTACCTTTCCCACAATGAGAAGGTTGCGACTTAAACAGAAAAGGTGGAAATTTTGTGAACAAACGCTCAAAAGGCTGCAAATTCTGATAATTGCACTTGAACACTCTTTTCTTACGGAAACAGCGGACTTCAACTCCGCACTGTCAAAAGCGATCGACGACAATGCACCAACACCGAGTATTGAACTGTAAGGTAGACCAGTCAGCTATGGATCAGGGGGGAACAGTGCCCAAGCAGGGTAAGTCAAAGAAGGTTGAGATCGTGTAGGCGGATCAGGGTAGGCCCGGCATATGTCGTGAGGCTAACCTGATGCAAAATCGGGAGGGCACAAGAGGAGTTGATATATGCCCATTTCTCATTTCAACTCCTAAACTGGCCTGAAGGCCGTGTGGCCCAACCATCGATGCGAGAGAGGATTGGCGAGGGCCGAGATCCGACTGTGGGGTTGTGCTGGCGATCCCAGTTGTCCTCTTGTTCCTTCTGTTTATCACCTTATCGTACAGGTATGGTAATGTTCGCCGCATGACCGCGTTGTACCGCAAGTTATTCGACTGCAGCGCGACACAGGATGGAAACCCTCAAGGAAACCGGGACGCTTGGACGAGCCAAGAAGAGATGACCTTCACAAATTCCCGGACGACAAAGTTCACTATGTGCAGGTCAGTGATCGCCAGATTATTGCTCAAAGGATTTTAATCGAAAGTGGAGGTTGACAAATTTTCGAGGAAGGGATGTGGGAAATCTCACTGAAAGTATGCAGTCGAGATTGGCGGCTGTGCTACTACATATCTTTTAAAGGATCACTTTGAAACTTTCAGATCGTTTTTGGTGTGTTTAGGCAGATTTATTACAAATAGGTCTGAAATTTGGATGTCTTGCATATAATTAAAGTTAAACGTTTCTTACACGTTGCAAGGCAGTTCCCCATCCTTGTCGTGTATTTCGTCGTAATCGTCCTTTTCGTTGTCGCTGCGCTCTAAACTAGGAATTCTTTTCGGACGCAATGTTAACGTCTTGAATCGGGAACCCCTACACCAGGAAAGTTGGTTAGAGTTCCAGCAATGCGGACAAATGGTTGCTGCTTGTGTAATGCTGTCCCTTGCACATTGGCACCACATTTATGAAATGACCATTTGCACAATGTCGGTGAGGGGAGGGTATGTGGTTTGTCCCTCTCACTTTTAAAACCTGAAACGCCTTGTGGATAATCCCCTGTACATCAGAAATTCTTTCCACTTCATTCTTCTCTGGCCAGAATTTTGTTATGTGTCCTGTTTTTACCTCACGTCATATCTGAAACTGTTCCAAAGTCAGCGCAAAATCTTCGATGCTTTTACATCCTTACATAACAATTTGCACTTGAAGGTGTGGACATATCGTGAGTGCAGTAGAGTGGATTATTGTTGCCGCAGTGTTGCCGGTGTTGGGGAAAGCTTTTTCCTTAGCAACTTTAATTTCGACGGTCGGCATAAAAAACTGACTCAATCGAGGTTCCTAAATCGACTGGAATTTTTGCAAAAAATTGAAACTCTTAGACACATCTTTCCGCTGATATATCGAACTTGAAGCGTTTTTAGTACGTTTTGAGAAAAAACCAAACATTTTGAAGAGAATGGGATAGCCCGCCAATAGTCGTATGTTGATGGCCGGTTATAGAAGGAAGAGTCGCCTCTTACCACGGTTATCTAGGAACAGCCAGTTACCAATGGCAGAGTTGCATCCGCTTAACATCTGTGCTCGTTATTCTTAAGTTGAGCGTTGGCGATGTCAGCTTTTGAATATAAGGAAGCCATCTTTTTGGTCAGATGTTCAGCAATCGCAGCGCATTCTCAATTACCGTTATGAAATTGCTACAGGAAATTCATCCAGTCTTTTTTATTTTGCACATTTGTACTTTCCTAGATACCCCGACGCCCTTCTTGCATTCTTCCCTCTGCCGCGAACAGCCTCTATGAATCTCTCGTAAGTTGTCTTCGCGTCAATGTGGGTGCTACTTATTATGTTCAAAAATTATTCTAAGTTGATTTTCCTTGCGCCGTGTAACATTATTCGCAAATCCATATCATTGCGATTCCAGTGTTCTCGTGTTTCTATCCTGTTTTGCACATTTAAATTTGATATGGGTCGCCACACCCTCCTTTAATGAGTAGATGTAGCAATGTACTAAGCACCATAGGTGCGAGGTGGTAAGAGACGCGGTAGTTCTCAGCGGCAAGTTGGGAAGCTCAGATTCCTTACGGATTTTCGTATGTTTCTCCTTCGGGACGTTGTCGGCATTAAAAGATTACTCTGAAATGGCCAAAGAGAGAGCATATTCCGGGATTTTTGAAAAGATTGCCCTCAAAAAGTTGCAGACATGATGTCCTTTAAGAATGGTGTTGTTAAAGTGCAAAACCGGTAGTAGCTTGAGCGTAGATTGACTGGGGAATCGATTCCGAAGTTTCATCTTGAGAAACTGTAGGACATGAGATTATTCTTGGGTACTTCAACCACAAGCGCGCTTTTAAGACGAGGTGAAAAGCGATTAATGTTCTTTAGCAGTTTTCAGTGTGACCTCTAAAGGTGTAGTTGTCAGAAAGTATTTTGGCCAATTAAGTGTAGCTTATGGTTTTTCTTGTTGGCGTCGTATCTAACTACTCTGATAGGCAGTTGGTATTTATGGGCGTATTTCAGGGTCTCATGTACTTCGCTTGTTGCCATTGCGAGCGCCCGAGGCGCAAGCCTGTTATCTATTACTTCTGTCTCTCTGGATGGCTTGATTTCAGTGCAGCTTTTTCTAGTCCACTCGGCGTGATTCGCAGTTTTGAGTAGTCCACCCCGTGTGGGTCGCATAAAAAGCTTGCTGGGGTTTTTCTGGTTGGGGTCGTACCTAACTACTATTTTTATGCGACCCATACGGAGTGGACTATTCAAAAGTGCGAATCACGCCGAATGGCTTAGAAAAATCCGTACTGAAATCAGGCTATCGAGAGACGGAGGTGTAATGGATAACAGACTCGCGCTTTCGGCGCTCGCAATAGCAGAAAGCGAAGTACCACACAACAGCTCACGCCTTCGGCGCTAACGAAGATCAGCGGTATGTCAAACCGTGGTTGATCAACTATCGCTGGTAGGTCAAATTTCAGTGGTAGACCCAATGTGAGTGGCAGATCAAACTATGGTAGATCAAATATCAGTGGTAGATCACAGTTCTACCAGTGGTATGTGATATGCCATGGCTTGATCTGCCACTCATATCTGGTCTACCATCGATTTTTGGTCTGCCACGGTTTGATCTACCACTGATGTTTGATCTACCGTTGGTTTTTGATCTACCGTGGTATGTTCTGCCAGTGATATATATTCTACCAGGGTTATCAGTGCATGTTAGGTCAAATGTTGGTGGTAGATCAAACCATGTGGATCAACAGGCGGTGGTAGAACGAATGTCATCGGTTGATCAAACCACGGCACATCAAACGCCAGTGGTAGATCAAACAATGGTAGATCGAAAAACTGGTAGATCAAACCATAGTGAACCAAACGTCAGTGGTAGGTCAAACCATGGTAGATGAGACGTCAGTGGTAGGTCAAACCATGATAGATCAAATGTCAATGGTAGATCAAACATCAGCGGCAGATCAAACCATGGTAGATCGAATATCAGCGGCAGATCAAATGTCAGTTGTAGGTCAAAAAACAGTGGTAGATCAGACTATGGTAGATCGGATACCAGTGGTAGATCAAATATCAGCGGTAGATCAAATATCAGTGGTAGATCAAACCATGGTAGATCAGATATCAGCGGTAGATCAAACCATGGTAGATCAAATATCAGCGGTAGATCAGATATCAGTGGTAGATCAAACGATGGTAGATCAAAGATCAGTGGTAGATCGAAGCCAGTTTTAATCTACCATCGGCCTCTGGCCTATCGCCATTTTTTGATCTACCATTGGCTTTCGATCTACCATGGACGAACCGGGCGGCATACCAAAAACCAATGGCAGATCAAGCCATGCTGGATGAAACGCCCATGGTAGATCAAATATCAATGATGGAACGAACCATGGAAGGTCAGAAACCAATGGTAGTACATCAAACCACGGTAGACCAAAGTTCGGTCTAGCACTGATGCTTGATCCAGCACTGACACTCGACCTTCCACGGCTTGATCTACCACCCATGTCGATAATCGTGGCAGATCAAATATCAGTAGTAGGCCGAACCACGGCAGACTAAATGTCAGTGGCAGACAAACCATGGTAGATCAAATATCAGTGACAGATCTAACTTTGATCTACCACCGATATTTGATCTATCGCGGTTTAATCCACCAGTGACATTTGGCTTACCATTTTTTGATCCACTACTGATATTTGTTGTTACACGGTTGTCATTATGAGTGGTAGATCAAAAGTTGATCTCAGATCAGACCATGGTAGAACAAATATCAGTGGTAAACTGCCTGAGGCGTCGAATGGGGTAGCCGGAAATACACGCAGAACGTGCGCATCGTTCCGGCTATTTTGAAAAAAGTTGTGGTCAGAAATACTAACATTCTCGAATACCCCGAAAATCCAGGGCCGGGGCGGAACCAGTTTCATATTTGTAATAGGCTTGAGGAGAGATGAAAATTTGTAGCCGATGAGGAAACTGCACGATCAAGGGAAAAAAGTTGCGAAAATAAAGGTGGCAGCTCGCCAAGTTTTTTCACCACATCCTGGAACTTTCTACGGAATATGATAGACAATAAAACCATGGACATGGACAATTAAAAAATTCCAGCTCAATTAACGTATTCCAGGGCGAAATGTGGCCAAGATGTGGTTTTCCGGTTCCCGATCGAACATCCTAACCAGGTTGTCAAATTTTCATCTAGTATGCACCAGAAGTATGCAAAAATGGGGAAGTAATAAGGTTTCTGGATCGCCCCCTCGTACATTTTCAACACATACCGGAAAAACTTTTCAACATGTTCAGAATTTTTTCCGCAAATCCATACCCGCTTCACAAGATAGCCAGTCTACTGTGCCGCCTACACATTCCAGAGAAAACCTCCAAAATCCAACAAACCAACAAAAAGATGTAGCCGAAAATTCTTAATTACGAAAACTGGTTTCAACAGAAATATCCCCATGCCCCGACCGAGAATATCCACAAAAAAGTATATCTCTGGAAAGCCCACGCTTATATACATTTTAGTGGAAAAAAGTCACGCAACTGCCAACTTGTTGGTTAGATAACGTTGACGAAAGGGTAAAATAGCTTGGTAATTTTACCCTCAGGAGGACGAATTTGTTCTGCAGGTGGGAGCACTTCGGCGGCATCTAGTACGTTCGCGTAGACGCTGAACTTGCTGATCCTAAACGAAGAAATCCTCACTTGAGCGAACAATGAATTTGGAAAGGTTCACAGTTATTTAATAACATTTACCATAGTATGCAACGCGATAATTCAACTAGATACTTATGTCCAAGCCACAAGAGAAGCAACTTGTTCCCTAGTATTCCTAATTGTGCTAGTAACCGGTGCTTGCCGACTTGCCGATCAAGGAGTGTCAAAAAAGATATAAGCTAAGTCGATTCATCAGTGGAAGAACAGTTCATTTCCAGGCAGATTCATTAACCAAAGCCTTTCTGCCTATGACAACGACTTACGAAGTGAACTTTGATCGACTTCATTACGACAGTCAAGAAGCAATTGCGTGAAACAAGCAACAAAGTGCCCCTAGAGTCACTCGGTCCATCCAGTTCATGGTCTCGTCTCTATATGAAGAAAACCGATCCTGTCTCTGTTGCTCTGCATTTGCTAGTTCAATATGATTTATCGTATGAAAACGAACCCATCTCCTCGCAGTTCAACAGGCTCTCGGCTCATTGCGAAGAAATCAACATTCTTAACATCGAGCAGCCTATTTCTGAAAGAACAATATTGCAACTGTTATTCACCAAAGCAACTCCATAACATGTAGCGCATTAGATTAAAGCGTTCAGTCGATGCTTTTCGGACAGTGGTTCTTGGTCAAAGCTTCATCACTGCTTACAGAACGAATCTATTTCCCCAACTGCCTATCGACTGATACCTTCTTTCAATGTTGATTTATCTCATCCATGATATTTCTTGAAAAGAATTTCATTCTGCCGCCGCCTCTCGTTAATCACGCAGCGAAATAAGGTTCTACTTCTATGGAAGGAAACCCCTGAAGATGCGCAGAAATAGAATATATCTAAGTCGCTAAGCAGATGCGCGAACAAGTGGGTAAAAGTAAATCTAACTCGGTAGGTGAAACAAAGTGGTTTGTTGATGCTTCAGTCCCCTAGAGGTGGCTTTCATCTCTATGACTTATAGCGCCTCACTCAAAACGATGGCCTTACCTACTCACTTCTCAGTTCTTATACAAAGGGAATTCGAGCTGCTCGCAAAAAGACATCTATTTACTCCACACTTTACGAAATTAGCTCTGCTCACACGATACTTTCATCTAATTTCGTACAAATAGTAGCCTTCACATCCTGAGAGATGAAGCGGTGGAATGATTCCCAAAGACTAGTTAGACCGGTTCAGCTCAAACATGAGTCAAACAGCATCATGGCACGTCGGATCACACAATAAATTGATGCGCCGTTGGCCAGATAGGATACAAGAAAAAAATCTTTCAATGGATGAAGTACTTGACTTCTCACTCTGGATATGTCGGTTATTCTTACACTCTATATTTTGCTTTCCACGCGTTCAAACATGCCGCTATTCTAGCTCCTTCGACTTATAGGATCGCAATCATACTGCAGCTTTCTTATTATTAGTAGCCAAGAATTAGCCCAGATTAGAAGGTACAGATCAGCGAGTAGCACTGAGCGATGGAAGGCAAGAAGATATTGACCCCTGTGAGTTATTCCCATTTGAACATCCAACAGCCTAGAGCTACATGAAGAATTTTGACCCCAAAATGGGTTGGACGGTCTAAAGTGGTTGTAGGATTGTGCCATCGACGTTATTCCATAAGCTGCATTCGCCAGATTTTCTATTAAAACTATGATCCAATGAACGCGCACCAAAATCCTGTGGCACTCCATTGTGGGAAAGAGTGAAATACATCGTCATATTAATGAACGTGCAGCAACTCAGAATATTCCCGATGCAACGGTCTTGCTTTTTGAAGAAGGGTCTGACTCATAATGTCCAGCGACGAGAAGTCATTTCATCGTTATGCTGCAGAAAAAAGCCTCAGCATAAAAGTGTACCATTTCAAACAAAATATTACCGGGGTATCAGCCGCTCTTCAGCGATGCCATGGATACCAGCGATCAACAGCGATTTATCAGAACCTAACTCATGACGTGCCAGGTGGCAAGTGCAGAAGAAAACAGATGATGCTGTTTCATCTGCTATGCGCAGTATGGACCGCACACTAATCGCCTATTGCAGATTGGACGAACTGTGTATGTGGCGTATAAAAAGAAAGGAATCTGTGGAATTATGAAGGATACACAGAAAAAACAACTGAAAGGAGCACGGGTCAGTGCTGAACAATGAGACGTTCCGGAACGGGAATCGAAAAGAATGCACTAGAGAAATGGGGAATAGAAAGAATACTGCAAGAAAGTCGGGTGCTAACAACAGAAAAATTATCTACTTAAGCTGGAAACGACGGCCTGTGTGTAAACAAAAACAGCGTTTCGAGAAGCAAATCGTTCAGGTTGAAAAAAGCCACATCAACCAACTTAAAAAAGCGAGGACATGAAAATTGGCCTTAATTGCAAGCCTATCCGATGGCCCCTATTTTGCATGTACACCTGTCAGTGACGAATGGATGTTGGGATGCGCACGAGGGTGTTGTTATATTCACTAGCATGCAGACAATACCTGCTAATCCCATAGTCACTGCCAACACTCAATGCCATATAATTGGATGCAGCACACTTATACCGTGCCAGATATCTCATACCATTTTATTTACTCAGCATCCACTCATTGATTATCGTCAGCTTATCTATCCTGACACATGTTAACGAAGGAATTTTCAGCATCTCACATTTTGAGTAACACGGTTTTCTTGGCAGTTTGTTTAATCAACTTTCAAACGAGCAGACGACGGTAGCGAAGAAAAATAATACCTTTTGTTTCTATTGTCGCATTGAAAATATTTATTGGACTCCATCGCGCTAAAAATGAATAAATTACAGTACATAAGTATTGCTTGCCGTCGACCTAACTCAGCAGCACAAAAACGTTCACAGTTTTTCAAAAAATTTGAAGATGCAATGTAAATTTATGAATCTGTGACTGCATATCACCTCGCGTGTAGCGATGTCTATGGCACCGTAGAGTAGGTGTTATCTCGGCCGTTAAGCATGCATTAAAAGTACTGAGTATTTAGAAAAGTTTCCATCACGTGCGATGGATGCGTCAGAAAAGTTTCCTTTGCAGAATAAAAGCGCTTCGTAATTCACCTGAAGTTATGAAGATGTTTCCTCCTCATGGAGAGGGTGATTATTTGCTGTATACCTGCCGGAGCTTTTCGGAGCAGAAAATAGACCTGTGAGGAAGGAAAGCAAATATTATGCATAAGTTTTTTCCTAAAGATGAAACAAGAAAGAACAGTTCTCATGTAACCAAACGTTCTTCAAAAATTTTTGTCTTTCCATAGAGGCATAGAGGTGCGCGTTGAACGCAGACTGCGCTAAAGCAAACGTTCAGATTCCTCTATGGACTCCAGCTTGCACGTTATGATGTTTTCGCGTTTTCAACATCCGCAAGTGATAACCGAAATTAAGGAAGAGTAGATGAAGGCTACATGGTATAATGGGCTCTGTGCCTCTAAAGCCTGCTTTTAACAATGCAGCTTTAATTTAAGGTCAAAGCAGCCTAAAAGAGACCAAATATATATATATATATATATATATATATATTTTCATAAAACTCATATATTTTATTTTCATAACTCATATGTTTTCACTCATATATTTTCATAAAACTACTAACGCGTACAAATTAATGATGTCGTCACGGCTCCATGACATTAGGAGATTGGAGGTGGTGACGATTGTTTCGTTTTCTCCCTGTTGCAGACAAGGCAATTCGTTCGGGTTTTCCGAGTCCCACAGCCGTTGATTATGCGAAAAATATCGCATACTGCTTCTATTCAATCGAATGATCAAGTCCTTTCCGTCTTTCAAATAGAAGTAGTCCGGCGCTATATCGCTCTGAAATTAGCAAGATGACCATCGCATGTTAGCGCTTTTTGGGAAGTCATTACGACGCTCCTTTTGCGGTTTTCTGGTCTATCCAAAGAAAAAATGGAGTATAAGGAATTCGACATGCCTGCTTATAAATGTGTAGGCTCATATCTTAAATGTTAATTATGTTTGCAATCCGACTCAGGGACTGCCGGATTTTTCTTCTCATGCAATTTGAAATAGCGAAAATGTGAAGAGGGCAGTGTTCTTTCTTTTTTTGAAAAAGTGGGAAATTTGCCGGCGCTTTTTGCCTCACAAATCTGATATGTGCAGGCGGCTCATTTATCCGACCGTTTCCATACTTGTTCTATCGTAAAAGAGCGAAAATTGCGGGAAGTGGCAAATAGGACACATTATTGGCAGTAAAACGGACGCAACATTCAATTTCAGCTTAGAATTTCGGCCGAGCCATAAACAGAAATTATATTTATTTTATAGACTTTTATAAAACATACTACGCGTTAGGCAAGAAAAAGAAATGTAGCAAGAAAAAGAATTGCATGGCAAAACCGGATGAATGCATGGACAACATGTAAATACACGCTTCACTAGTTCGGCAGAGTATCTTCGAGGACTTAGTCTTTCCACTACAACTCCCTTCACGTTCATGCCCGCACAGTATATCCCCATGTTCCTTCAGCACCCACAATTACTGCTGCGAACTCACTATTTTTGAAACCACACTTGATCAGTCGTACTTAACGTTGCCAGGCTGCACTATACTCAAAGCTGCCAACTCGACAACTTTAGGAAATGTATAAATTCCGTTCCACTTCCCTCCAAATTTTCGTGACCTGTAATGTGCTTTATCTGAACGCGTCTTGGGCTTGTCATACCATACTCTGTTTTACTTCACATCAAGCTAATTTTTCAAGGTATTATAAAATTTTCGCCTGATAATGCATCAAAGCACAGCCACTTTAACTTAACCATCATCATACAAGTTTCTTTCACGTTGGAAAATGATCAAGAGCATCGCCTGCGAAACAGTGAAATAGTCAGGTGCAATCTCGTTAGGTCACAAATCCCTGAACAGCTTCAAAACAAAGACAATATAAACGCTCCCACATAAGGGAAACCCAGCATCTGGCGAAAACATCAACGAAGCTTATTATTAACGATTCAGCGGAAGTAAGTGAAAGAAGGCTGAGATGCCTATAACTTCAAAATTAATGGAAAAATATTTATAACAACGGAGAGGAACTGTCACGAAATATCGCTGCAATAAACAGTGGCGTAAAATTTCGTAAGCCTGTATTTCAAACACATGGGATGTGAACTTAAGGTTCGCTTTCGAATAATTCGCTTTTCCATAGTTTACTAAGCCGCTCTAAGAATTGTACTGCATGATGCCGCCAGAGTTACTTCTCTTTCTCAAAGTTTAGATTATCCTGGAGTGAAGTATGTCGCAGGTAGTCTTAAGCTGATTTCAAGTGATATGCCGGTGACACCATCCTGATCTTAAAATCATTCTGCCTACCTTATGAACCTCTGAAAACATTCCCTGACATTTGAAACTTGATACAAGAACCTGCAAGGAAGCTGACACTTCAAGATTTTGGTGCTACGGATGCTGCTCCTGCCTAGATATTGGGGTTGATGTGGCTTTGTGTATGAATGTTAAGAGAGGAGAGGGGGAAGGAGGGTTAGAAACGAGCTGGTCAATCCTAAATACATGCGCGACACACGCTTAACACTTCTTAACTGAACGTTTCTCCAGCGAGGTGTGCTAGTGGTGCCCGATTACTCTTCACTTCAGATCGCAAGTGGCAGTGATTATGATTCAGTAATATACAAAAATGAAAGGATTTTTAAAAAATTATACATTTATTGCAGTGTCGTCAACTGGTGACATAATATTTTGCTGGTTTTCAAACGTTCGAGAATAACCCTTGTTTTTGCTGGAGATCTGGTCGGCTGTAAAGTTGAAGAGGGACTTGAATAGGGATAAGCTGAGGGAGACAAAATAACAGAAAACATGTTGGAAATATTGAAATGGTTGACTGAGACAGACCAACGCAGAAAAGAAAATATGGTCAACAGAATTCCCCTGTTTCGTTAGTTCACACATCCTACCTACCTTTCCTCATACGTTGCATTCGAGGTCGAAGCCATAAGTGCGGTTAAGAAATTTGACAAGCCCGTTTTCGCACTGACAAGCCTGCCTTCGCTGTTCAGAAATTCGATATAGCTAACGGGTCGCCTATTTCGCCTCTCAGTGTACGACCAAACAAGGAATTTCTCGAGTGACTTTCTTTGCCATAGCAGGACTAGGATCTTTATAAAATCAACAAATAGAATGTGAACATACCGAAATTGGAAAGAACGAACTGTCGCCAAAAATCTGCAATGGCGCAAATGTTACTGAGCCACAAGCACACGTGTAATAAGAGAAAGGCATGGTGTAATAATGCTCTACCCATAGACGTTACTATGGTCGCCAAGTTTCGAACGTATTCATAAATCCTACTGATAAAGTTATGTGCTATAACCGCGTATTTTCCTTCAGATAAAGATGATCGTTCGTATCGTATAGATCCTCTCCTCTGCTAGGTGATAATAAATACAAAAGCGAAATGCTGCACTATTATGTCCTCCAATACTCGGCCTCATTTTCTCAGCTGCCTACAGATCATTACTTATGTAGGTCTAGGATCCTAATACCACGAATGGTTATTTTCAGCATTCATCGAGGGCTGGTCACCACCGAACGTCCCGTCGTTCTGAGCGACTCTGTACTTCGCAAAACTAGTCGCTAAAGAGTGAGAAATTACCTTTGCAACTGGCACATTAAGAACACGCTCAACCCCGCTTGTCGACCAATCGCAGGAGACTCTCGTCATCTCACCGTTCTTATAAATATTCTCTGTCTTCCTGACAAAACAGTGCAACATATATCCGTCCACATAGCACTGAAATGCAAGCATCAGTTCAGAAAAACGAATTGAGCATACCGGGAATCAAACAAAAAGGAGTTTGAGTGAAAAAGACGCAGATTAAGGAAAATATTGCATCTGCCTACTTTACAGAATTACACATAACAAGTGCTACAGACGCTGTCCAAAGATAGACGTTCAAAGAAATTACCATATTTGGTGAAGAATAATTACCAATTGTTAACGTGCGTTCTTTCGCCCATATTGTTTTTGATGGGAGCAGAACAGACCAAATTTCAGTGCTGAAATTCATTCTAAACATCAACAAATGTGCTTTTCAAACGTTGAGAAACACAAATTTCCTCCATACTTTTACCATTTCCTTGTCAACTTCCAGCAAACGGAATCCGGCAAATGCAAAGTCATGTCACTAAGACGCTGTTTGCAGCACACCTCAACTACTGCCGAGGTACTCACCCTACCGCCTGTTAGTAAGAACCGCGTTCTTTAATCTTTTGCAGAAAAAATACTTCATAAATCAATATAACGGATCCAACTTCATTAGGGTGGCACTAAAAGGGTGATTCCAAAACTCAAAGATGGAATCTGATAATCCGGAGAAGGTAACAATAACAAAAGGAACTGGAAATGCAAAAGCATACAAGGGCCTTCAGTTATCTGGAAATACCAGCAAGGTATTCGGTCTAATAGAAGAGGACCACAGGATACTAAAGCATGTTCAGCAGAGGTAGGACAGCAGTTAGTTTGAGGGAAGATGAGCCGCTGTCGCTTGCTACCTTTTGTTGAATGCGACTGCAAATTTGAATTAAGGAGCGATCAGGGGTTAAGGGTTCATTGCAAATCGAGTCGGTTCGACCTTTTGTGCTACCGACGCACTGCGCACGAAAGGGTGGACGTCTTGGATCGGGTCCCATGTTGTAGAGAAGGGTGGAGATGATGTTGGATGGTTCGAAGCAAACTGAGGCCGAGTACTACATTGTAAAAGGGAATGCGGACGGACTGAGCCGTCCAAGGCGAAGCTACACCAACTCCCGTGTTGCGCGCGTTGTAGAAGCCAATCCGAGTAGCGCAGCGTTCTAAAACCGATCCTCCGATGGCTTCTCCGTCGTCGCTCAAATACAGTTTGACTTCAGAAGAGAGATTTTGAACGAAAAGAGACTGGTGATATATTCCCCGAGTAGTCGTTGAAAGATAAGAGACGTTAGAGCGCGTTTTCGTGGGTTCATCGCCTTCCTACGCATCCATTCTCATGTATCTTCCGTACAGAGAAAAAACAGTTCGCTCATCGGTTTCGCAGTGCTTTCCGCCACTCCAACAAGGCACGCCAAAGATACCATGAACAGCTAACAAAGGCGTGTTCAGACCTCTTTTACCCTCCTTCTCGCGCTTTCTAGTGTGGCGCAGGTAGATCGAAACGTCAGTAGTTTCGATGCATTAATTTCAAATTTAAAAAGCCAAGGATTGAATGCTCCCTTTCTTGTTTCATTTTTTGTTACGAATGGTCACCGGCAATGAATGAGGTCTTCCTTGAAAGACTTCGGCCAACCTTCCCTTCTCTTCCCCTCGTAAAAGCACCGGAACGTAAACGAGATCATATTTCACCTTTGAGGCCCCTGATAGGCTCTTTGGTTGGTCTGTCTCTCAATTCTCACCACAGCAGACCACCTAAACGACTTCTAGCTAAAACTGACTCCAGCATCAAATTCGGGAAAACTTCTTGCCTTTCAGGAAACTGTACCACAGGAACAAAGCATACTCCCACTCGTGGATGCCCGTTAAACCACGTGCAACGCCGTCTTCGAATTGGCTGAACACATTAGCGCGAAAAATGCAGTCATTCAAGAGAATAAAGCCACCAGTTGTTCTTGACGAAAATTGTGCAATGGTTTCAGCGAGTTCTCGTGAAACCAAAAACTATAAACTGAAGCCAAAACAACAGGCCTCCTAATGCAAAATTCTAATTACGGTGAGTTCGTTCAGACCATGATCTTACTACTTATTCTACATTGTCTCATAAAAGTCACATACAGACTAAGACCCCAAGAAGCTGAAACAATTAATTGTAAGGTGATGTTCTCTGCCGCATTAGCCCATCCTTTCTCAGCCCCCAATCCTTCACTTAGACCATTCATCACACACAGACAGCTCTCTCGCCGACAGCTCCGTGATGAATTCTCATGACACTTGATGTAAAAATGTTGGTAGCACATGTGCGAAGCCCAGATTGAATATCTGCTTGAAAGAAAGCAGCGTTCACATGAGTCAAATAACGTCATGTTTTCAGACTGCTTAGAGTTAATTCCACGCAGCATCTTTATAGGCACTGAACTGTCCCGCAAAAGCACATTTCATGGCCCTGCGTATACAGCTCTCCCCAAATTCGCCCTCTTCGTCTCTTTGCCACAATCCTGTCCTCTTACGGTTCGTATGTTGACCGCTGTTTAGAAGACACTCTTGCGACCGAAGCACTTGAACAGTATTATGGTAAAAATTACAACTTTCACCTTGCCTTCACGAGCACTGGCTGTTTTTACTCAGCCTGTAAGCATTTCCTTAGCGTTTTAGTGATCCCTTTCCAATCACCGAGATAACGGCAGGTCTTTGCCTCATAACAACTTTTTGTAACGCAAATATTGGGATGCGGTTATGCAAAATGTCTGGTTCGGAGTAGACTTTTTTCCTACAGTATGGCAGCACCTCTATAACATTATTGCTTTTTCTGATGATCTGTTAAGTCATATAAAAAATACCAATGCGCTTTGAAATGTAACGCGGACGTACATGAAAAGGAGATTCGATGGGATAAAACTGCAGCACTCAATTTCTGATAAGAAAAACAGGATTCTCATCGCACCACCGTAACCATCACTATACAGCACTATAGCCTATCAATCCCCTTCTTGAGCGAAAACCTCGAAATCGAAGATCGAAAACGAAATTGTGGTGTAAACATCCTATCGCGCCCACAGTGCACTCTTTCACGGAACGTCATTTCTCTAGGTGCACTTTCTAAACTTTGCTTCCGGTCTCTTAAGGTCCGCGATGAATTCCAAAATCAAATCACTGAACAGTACAATGTAGGCAGAAAAACTAACGAAGATTCAAATTCGACTTTTTTGGCGAAATAGTGAAGAAGCTGATTTCCCGTCTCCTGTGCCAAAATGATGACGTGCGACTTCTCATAAAACATTCTCACAGTCATAGAACCGATACAGCCTTTCTCTGCAATATAACCAAGTCATTCACTGTCAATCAGTATTACTAAGTACTTATATATTTGTTTTTGTTCTTCTATACAGCGTGTTGGTAGTACACAATACTGCCAACCAAGTCATTCACAGTATTACCAAATATATGTCTATATGTTTGTTTCTGTTCTTCTCAACGTCACTGCTCAACCGTCAAACGTATAGACTCTTCATGCTCGCGCGCACTGCACAACGTGTCTCACACTGCAAGATTTCCTGGTAGCCTCACAAAAAATGACGCACGCTGAAATATACGAGCTCGTTCAATTTACGAACTATTTTTCTGCAATGATTGAATTCCAACGGACGTGTCAAAAAAGAATAAACGTTTTCGAGACTAGAGCGATCTAAATGATATGCTTACCTCAACCGTCGTCTAGATCACTATATTACTCGATACCTTCTCTTCTTCAAACTCGACTCACGGTTACTACCTTTCCTTTTTCCCTCACTGGTATTCCGTATTTCTATCCTTCTGGCGCCGAGACGTTAGCGCGAAACAGCAGAGCGAAAGCGACTGTCGAGCCCAATTGTAAGAAGAGAACGGATCGATCGAAATCCTCACAAACAAACACAGCGGCTTTGTATCGCCCGCACTTTACGTAGATCCAAAGAGGCGACAACCTCATTAATATTTGGTCGGTCTGCTAATACCTCGCGCACAGTCGATTTTGCTTGTTGAAGAGCAGCAAAGCAAGATATAGATGGCATAGGAGACATAAGCTGCTAAATGAATGCAGGACAGCTTATCATTATTTGCCAGTATTGATCCTATGCGTCGCACACTTCATTAACATCTTCGTTGATGGCGCGTTTAGTTGCACGCGAAATTCCAACAGCTTCATTATAGTATAAGGTAGTGTAAACAGCCATTGTACCACAGTCGAGATATGGCCTCTAATATACGCACCCCCATGCATTCCATGCAGAAACCTATGAAAAATCAAAAACGCAATGGGTCGAATATGACCAGCTTTTAGCATATAACCGCATAGAAGCCGCTTAGTAACGACACTCAACGTTTTAGCCATTGAGTGTAAGCACCATAGCGCTTTAGTTACCGAGCCATAAGCGCCACCGAATTTTAGAGTGAAGCTACGCCCTAGTATTAGAAGCAATGATAGGAATTTCAGAAAGCACACGCCCTTCACCTCATCTGTGAAAGCGGAACCATACGAGACTATCAGAATCTCATAATATGCCTACTAGACTCAACCACACCACAGCTTTCACTTAGAGTACCCTACTGTAAAGATTATTCTTAGCGAAGGTTGTGGTAGATCACAGTAAGAAAACCTTTTGGCCTCCTCGGGATTCGTATACGACCAAATCCGATTTCGGCAAATAAAAAACAGTCCTTAATACCATAGATAAGAGGACGCCTGAAAACGACGGTGTAGATAGCAACATATACAAAACAAATCAGGTCGGATGCGAATGTTGAACGAGTGATTATTTCAATAGGTCCGTACCCACTTCCTAGACGAGTACGTTTATTTGATTCATGAACCCTGACGTACAAGAAAATGTTTCGGGATTTTACGTTAGCTGACTTTATGAGGGTATTACTAAATTCCGGAAACTACAACTTTTCCCGCTCATGATACAGTTTTTCAGCAAGCGGTTTATAAATGTTGCAATAAATTCTGCACAGAGGGACTAATATTTCCTGCGAGGCTTTATCTGAACTCGCCTTTTTGATGGATTATTTGAATTTATCGATTAAGCTGCATCTAAATGAGCAAGAAAACTGACGCAAACATCGTACTGATCAGGCTGCTGGTTTTTGGAAAAATGAGAGGCGATCAAATTCCCAGGTTTTTTTGTGAAAAATGATCGAGTCACTTTACTGTTGACGTTTGCTCTCAAAGTATGACCCAGTTTGTTGAAATATGAACTCAAAGTACTCAACGATATGAAATCAAACGTCTTCATGTACTCAAAGCACTTTGAATGGAAGAATTGAAGCACCTGAAGTCTGTAAGGCTCTTTTTTGAAGGAACGAATCACTAAAACTGTTTTCGATGTTCTAGAAGAAATCGAATCGTGCGAACTGCTTGACAAAAAAATCCGTGTATCTAGGAAGCAGCGAATATCATCTATCCCGTTTATTTGAGTAATTATTTGAGTGGCATCCTTATTTCATGCCTCCGAAAGCGCGCAGTTTGAGGCGAATGGTTTACGTCAAACTGTATGAGGATACCGTGCAGTTCCTACTGTACAGCAGTTTTGTTGAATAGCAGGTCGATTAGTGCATTTTTTGTGCCACCTTGCACAATTTTACACTAACATGGTACCTACACCCATTATCATCGCAATGTTTTCTGACCCCTTCCATTCAGTAATACTATGAAAATAAGATGAATGTGAGGCTTCGACGAAGTACTCACCCAGCAGTGTCCACAAATTCTGCCGTTCGAAGAACCAACAATGAATCGTAATAAGTGCGCGCTATGTTAATTGTATCTATAATACCACCATCATATCTGAAAACGAATATTCTTTAAGGAAAGGGATATACCGAGATCAAGGAGAACAAGAATCCTCGAAAGATCTAGGCGAATCATCCTAGAAAAATGTTAAAGGATTTCTGCCTGACACTAACCTTCACATGGCGAAGAACTCAAGTCAACCAGTTTTGGTCAAGAGAGTATTGTCATACAAAAGCAAACAATCCCTAGCAATCACTAGCCAAATGAAGGCAAAAACACATAGAATAAATTATCATGAGCACTCACATTTCATACTTGATATATGAGCCGGTCCTGAAAAATACAATCAAGTAAGAAGCCGCACAAAGAGCATAACAACGCAATGTGTTGTCCACTTCAATGTTCAATTGACTAGAAATTTTCAGAAAGTATGAATATGAAGTGAATACATTAAAAAATAATCGAAAGCTTTTTACCAGATTTCTTTTTCTCAAGTTATTGTCCTACTGTGCAAAATTTCTTTTATCGCTTTGATTTCTTCATAGTACTGAAACGGCGCTTTGTCTCTTTCTTTACATAGCTGACTTCGGCGCAATACATCGTTCGCTCATGCTTTAACTGACGTAGGCTCCAGCTCTAGGATGATGTCAAGACTACAGTCCAGGCGTCGCGCAAACTTCAGTTTATCCAATGGAGGCAATAGTTTATCCACGAACGACTATCAAAAATGCTTAATCGAAATTTAACCACTATTACATTCAATGGATATGTGCGAAGTCAACATTTCACACCTTCAACCCGACATAAAATGCTTTGGCAAGCACAAGACCTGAAAAGAAATGCGTGACTGCGACGTTTTTTTTGGATCTGCTGACGGCAAAGAAGTCGCAAATAACATATTCCTTCGCTAGATTAAATAGATGTGACAGTTTCGATGCGTATTTGCGAATCACTAAAACGTTAATCGCAAAGCTTACATGTAAGTCGATCGATTGTTGAATAACTGCATCTGTGTGGGATACTTTTTTGCCACTCGTTGCCCAGTGAACGTATCCGTAATAAGTGGAGAATCTGGCGCATCCTCCTGAAAATTTATATTTGCTGAAAGCGCCAGCTTCTACAACCACACCCTTATAGCATATCGCATTCCGCCTGCGCTCTCATCATTGTTGTCTTCGAAAAATTTTCAGGAGCGAAACTTCTCTCATTTAGAGCAAAATCAGTTCTTCCAGGATGGGTGAATGAAAAAAACTTCAATAGGAAAAAACTTAACATAGGAACTATGAAGAAAGCGGATTGATTACGAATCATTCATTTCAGAACCGTTCGATGCGTATTTCTCTACTCTTCGAATCGAATGCATGGACCGCTTCCCTCCCTCTCCGAGTGAACGTTATTACATTCTCTACTCGTTGCAAGATAGTCTGAGTTTGTGAGTTGTTCTCATCCTTCACATATGATCGCTCAAGCCAAAAGCACGTTTTCAGCTATCGTCTCATCGAAACACACTATCCTTCACGAAGAGAATTGTTTTTTTCGGTAAATGGCAGTGAAATTCATGGGCTATATTCACAATCTGCGATAAAAAAAGTTTTCATTTCCACGACGAATACCACGAAATTTTTTCTTCGGGTAGAGGCAAACCACTTGCGAATTAAACGTTTAACGTTAAACTTCAATAATGTTGGTCACATTTCATTTCACTAGCAACCACAGCTCAGATGACTTTATGATTTTAATTACATGTCGCGCATTGGTTCGAATGAAAACAATCATGTCTTAATGCGCAATCTGGCAATAATTTAGCACTACATCAATAAGACTGAGCCCCTTCGCTAGAATTGGCGCGCACCTATGCAGATCCCTAGTTTTTTCTTGAAATCCGCCTGCAAAATGAACGACTTTGGGGGATCAGTTTCGCGCAACAGTTACCGCACGGAACGCTCGAGTGAAATTGCTCGACGAATTTTTTGATGGGTTCGGACATATCTGCACTTTTTAAATCTGACGGACGAACATATTAAATTTTATAGATGCCCCTATCCAGTTCACTGCTCAATACAGCTTAGAAATATTAAAATTTGACAAGAAATCCGGGCAGAAGTGGAAACAATTTGTCCTATTTTCTTACTTCAGGGATTTCTGGAACACAAACATCATGTTTTATAAATGCAATACAGCGGCTTTCTTTTTACGCCTTGGAGAGCTCCATCTGCTCCGCGGAACATTTGAGGGCAAAGACAGACAGGGAGGGAATGCAGAAGAAATAGATGGGAAGTACTGTTCGATATTTTTTTTGATAGTAAATTATGAGAGATGCTCGTCACATAGATGCCCAACATTTATATTTGAACAGTGAAAGCGCTGTACCTTTCGTGCGTTGTTAGCAGCATTCTTGCCAAACGGAACACACCATGACCCTGATTCATAGTAGAGGTAGAGATGATTAGAGGACAGATCCACACTGATCAACGACGAGTTGTTCATGAAGAACTTCAGCCATGGAATATGAGTGAACGCACTGAGGTCAACGGTATATGCACGTAGAGAATCGCTGAAATTAGCGCAGTGTGAGTTAAAGCATATGAACCGTTAATCCACTGCCAAGAATCCATAAAACTTTTGTTAAGACTTTCCATGTCGTGAACTTACTACAGCACCAATAGTCAGACTAAATCTGAGACTAATTTAAACTCAAGCTGCCTATATGCCCGGTCTGCTGCCTTTCCTTTTATATCTACCATTAATTTTGCATGAAGCTATTGAAATTTCGATTCTCTGAACAAAGCGATTAGTTCCATCAACAAAATTCAGTTTATGAACTCCACTAGACAAAATCCATTGCACTGAATACATTCGGTTCACGAAACCTAAAATCCACTGAAGCGAGTTAATCACTATCACTGCTCACCGATTAAACAAATCAGAGCTACACCGACCAAGTCGGATGAGTATGTTAATATTACACTCAACTGAGTTAATGACCAGCACTGTACAGTTCCTGCAATAAGAAGGCAAACAGAGGGAGTGTTAAGCAACACGGAACAGTTTGCGCACAGACCGGGAAATTGGATAGGACTATAGAGAACTTTCAATGGGCTCCAGAGTGGTAGTATGAATTTGGACTGCTGAGTATGTGCATGCTTTCTTGGCATACCGTGTAGAGTACACTCGTTCTTCATGTACGGACAACTTTCTTTGCGATGTGTGATCATCTATATTTACATTACGGTTTTGTGGGTGGAGGAGGCTCACATTTGATTTGGACTCTATTTCCCTCCCGTGAACATTTGAGTGTGTGACAATCCTTCGATGGTACACACATGTGCGTACCCCTTCATAATCGACCAAAAAATTTTGAGGTGTAGCAACGAAATTGATGTTAAATGCTATTGAAATAGTGCTGTGATTGTTGTGGTTCAATAACCAAGCTTAAATGTGCTAAATGGATAAATCAACTAGGTGTCAAACCAGTGGTGATCACATGCACGTCTACGAAAGTTTGAACGTCGAAAGGTGGTGATCCGCTGCACAAACGGCAATAAGAGTGAGATAACTACGGGGACCGTGGCTGGGGCGCAAGGCAACCTATCCTTGATGCTTCAATACTTAGCTGCATGATGGCGGTGTGATGAACAGCCCTTCCTTGACCCATTTCCACTTCCAAGATCATCCAAATTTCCCATGTTGAAGTGCAAATATATATGAACATGTGCGTATATGTATATATACGCACATTCACTCATACTTACGTGTACCTAGATATATGGATCTGTACAAATAACACCAACTATAACTGCTCAAATTAGTCGATAAACAATGAATCAATGAAGCAATAAGCGAAAGCGTTGAAAATTACGCGTGCGCACTCTTCTTCCAGTTAAAAAAGGCCTCGTTAAAACTGACCGAAATAACTCTAGTCAGTGAACAGCAAAGCAATAAAACAAGGACTGAAAAAGCTCGAGATTCACAGAAATGGAGAATTATAGGGGAGGGGGAAACTCCGATACCGCCAAGATTTTATCATCAGGCTAAAGCTTCATTTTTGAGAAATTGATTTAAGGTAGTTTTGGCTTTTTCTGGGACCGTCGTTCATACTGTACAAATCAGATGTTTAGGGTGTTTGGGGATTCAAATGGTTTTAGCCACTGAAGTAAGACCGCCCATCCTTTTGCTCATTTAATTCCGTAATTCTTCAATGGATCGTTGAGGACTCCCAAATTCGGTAGATGCAAATTCAGATCAAATTGATCAGTCGAATACTAAAAGAAGAGCTGCAGGTTTCGACCAATGAGTCAGAATAAGCGTGTCGCAGAATTCTACGAACGTTCGAAGGCTGGAAAATGGTGATATAAGTCCATCAACTGATGTGCATTAGTCGGTATAACTTTGAAATTTCTCAATAAATTTTTCTCACGATGGAAGGGCATTGGCATCGCCTGTGTTGATCGTATGGCATACCTGAGAGTTGAAAATGCCTTATAGTAGGTTCCATTATCGCTCACTGCTACAGCGAAGACCTCTTTGAAATGCTGCGATACGAGATAGATTTTCTTCTGTGTAGATAAATGCCAGTCAACCAAATCTGAAGAAATAAATCGCCCAGCTGCTGCAATAAGCGTTATGCGGCTGCTACAGGATCATACAGTAGAAAGCATTGTGTAGTTCTATATATTTGAAATCAAACGAAGATAAAGTAACGGGCCATCATACATTTAGCCACCACGCAAGAAAATGTTGAGACAAAATGTTGCAAATGAACGAAAAACATTTTTCGCTAAGGAAAAGCTTCAGAAGAGAACGATCAGCTCATTAAAAAAAAAAAAAGAACTCTGAGCTAAGCTTCGCTACTAGCGCTCATACGAGTGAGTCGCTCAAGCCTCGGAACGCCAACTTCTGTTTTTTGAAAAGATACGCGACACTTTACCACTAGAATTTCCTTTCCCATTGGTTCACCCATACTATAGCATCTGTTCGCATTTCCCGCTGCATAGAACATCGTGATTATTCCGCGGTTCCCACAAATGGTGTGGTACACGTGCTTGTTCCAGTGCGGCAACAGTAGCCATCAGTCCTTTGTTGCACTTCGAGTTCGCATAATATTGGGGCTATATAGTGAATGATTTTGTGTTTGATGAAGGTGAATGCTTGTGAACTTCAGTGGCTGAAGAGCCGCACATGCGATTCCTCTAGCACACTAGTCAGACAGCATGTAATAGGTACCAAGAGGACATAGCAGAAGTTCGCAATTAAAAAATTCAACAGCGACAGCTAAGGATGAAATCGCAGCGCAGGGAAAAGCGGCACAGTGCACTGAATAGGATTCAAGGCCCGTACGCATTTTCTTGTTGCTGAAACTCGCGATGAACACGGGCAAGCCACCAGAGCATTCTTCATGTTAAATGAACTCATTCATATTTCTGCCTCCTTTCCGCGATCCGAAAGAACACTTAAATAAAATGCTAGCGACTTAGTTCCTCAGATACGGCAAGAAAATGAATACCTGGATTCTCCTTCGCAAAGAAACCGGCGTCGTTGAACATATGATTAATAGAGATCATGTTTTCCTGCGCAGGACAAATAAATAATATGCCATTACGGAGACCAACGAATATTGAATCCTTGAAGGGTTTAGCGCGACTCAAAAAAATCAGCTCTTTTTCGTCTGAAAGCAAATAACAACATGCACAAAAATTCCCAATCAGACCGTGCAATCAGCATCGTTGAACAGTTTTGTGGAGTTCGCCAACGCATTTAGCTAAATTTTCAAACGAAATAATCGGTGAAGGAAGACATATTTCAGTGCGTAAGGAAAGAGAAATGCAACAGTTGACATACTCGTAAATTCAGACTGAAAAATGAATGTTTATGAGTATGCATTCGGTTCAGCTATCAAATGATGGTTGCATAAAATAACCATACCAATGATTGCATAAAATAATCGTAACAGATTTCAACACCACTGAAAATTGAAGAGATTATTCCACTAATGGCACTACTGCCAGACTACATGGTGAATCATTTACCCTAATCTTCAACTTCTCGCAGATCACGCAAGTTTGAGTTAAAATCTCAAAAAAAAAAAATTGGAAACCAAACCCGATGTGAAATGATAACAGCTATTCCCCCTTGGAAAGGGATCAAAAATTGTAAATTAAGGAATACATCCGGGCATTTCTGATATTCTGATCAAGAGGCTATTCCAGTACTTTTGCGCTTCGCATGCTAGAAGAGGATGAAATGCAGTTGAACGTTTAAAAAAACAAAAAACAAAAAAAAAAACAACTGCGCTGATGCAATAAAAAGGGACTTTGGTCCCCTGAGAGTCCTTTACGAAGACCGAAAGGTTCCAAATGATGAGGCATATAACGAAGGACATCTCATTAGTGGGATAAACGACGATGAATACTGATGAATACCGTAGAAAAGAACCCGGTAGTTCTGGGAAGCCTAAGTATAAAGCGATGGGCATGAACACCGGCACAGAAGAGATCACCAGAGGAGACTGACTAACTGCAGATTTTTCCACTCATTCATGATGCATGCAACGCAGAGATCAACTCTTTTAGCAAGTAATAAGAAATTTTTCCGGAACTCTTGAATTAATATATCTTGGTGCTCACAAGTTTCAATTCTCATCTCCGTTTTCTCTCAACGAGGAAACATCTACAATCTCCACAGCAAACATGAATATATCTAACGTCCCAGCATTTTCGACTTTATCACTCAAAAATTATGCAGACCATCACATTCCGCCTTCGCAGGATGACACACTTAAAAAAGCAATGCTTACCCATGAGGTTGTTCCTCATTTCTGTTCTGCGATATACGTATTGCAGATGCCTGTTGTACCGCCACAGAATGTGCAAATCGCAATCCATTCCCTTAGACTCGATGCACTTTGTTCTTGCTCGTACTGTACGAAACGCGAATTGCCTGCAATCTTTGATACCCTCGCAACGTGCCAAACATGCTACTGCTTACAGATCATAAAGTAAACGATACAATACAAGCCTAGAACTC
This sequence comes from Baylisascaris schroederi, assembly GCA_006503575.1. Lineage (NCBI taxonomy): Eukaryota > Metazoa > Nematoda > Chromadorea > Rhabditida > Ascarididae > Baylisascaris > Baylisascaris schroederi. Next base: position 198,887 of record QEWY01000431.1, read on the forward strand.
CGGAAGCTTGGTTAAAAACCCGAAAAGTAATGGCGTTATTGCTGTTTCTGTCCAGAGACGGAACTGTTGAAGCCATGTCTATGAATCTCGCTATGTCGCTATACCTCAGATGGCTTTTAAAAGGCAGGAAGTAAGGGAACGCTGCGGGAAAGCAGCTGCAATAGAAGGAAGATGTTCTCTACTATCAGAAGAAAAAAACGGAAGGCTCCACTCCTACTTATATAGTTGCATTACCAGGAGGCCACATCAAATGCAGAGCGCCGAGGCGCACCACGATATATTCCGCTCGATGGCAGCGCGGTATGTAGAATGCATTGGGTATTCGAAGAAACCGTGGATTTACGCATCAAACAAGGCAGCGATACTTCATTCATAAATGCACACCTACTAGACTAGTAACCAAGCTGACTATTCTTGCGGAAAGGGCCATCTGTTCACCAGAGCCCAGGGAAGTGAGGCAGCGGGTTTTACAAAATCTTGTTATGACGTGCGACTCAAGAATTAGGAACTAGTGAAGCAAGAACCTCATTGGAATGAACGATTTTGAAAAACAAGAAAGAAACAAGGTACGCAAGCAGCAACTAAAGAACTTCATCATTTGAACCAATTCAACGTATCGATTTTCAAATACCATTCAATTCCATGGGCTTACTGTTAAAAACCGATCGATAAAGTTTGTTGATGCTCGTTTGCCAAGTGATAACTACCTTTTAAAAATGAACTGGCAAAATCCATCAATATCCCCAATTGTTTCTCTTTTGAAGCTCACCAATCAGTGTTTGCTCGATGAAACCACTCCATTCGTCAATTCTCGACACTAGATGAGAATTGGTGAAACAGGACATTGATTCACCATCATAAGACCAATAAAAGATCATCGGAAAATGACGTTTTAACGCCACATTTTTGGCGTTGGGAAAAGTTTGGCGCGGCTTTTTCGATGGAGAGACGCTTTTGCAGAAACAAAAACTACAATGAACTCTGTTTCGACATAAAACAGGAAGCGAATACTGTCTAACGTCATGAGGCAATGACACGCATTACTATTTGGTGCTTATTCAAAAGTTTGAAACCTCAATTTCAGATGGAACGGTTTGCCTTCAGCATATTCGCTATTAAAAACGACTTTCCATTATAAACGTTCAGTGTATGTCCAATCTTTATTTCATGCGACATTATTTCCCCTATGCGCTAAAAGAGATACTTCACCGTTGTACCGACAGAATACGGAATATTTTACACTTGTAAATTGAATTTTGAATCAATATCGGTTATTCGATTTGAAATTAAATAAGAACCTCGTCATTGTATGAATGTGCTCAAGTAGCTGTCCTGGAGCTGACATTGAGGATCCAAAACGTTCTGGCTATAAAGGAGCAATAGCAAAAACACCATTTGAAGAGCTAGCACCTTGACTAATTGTGCACCTTACTACTCATGATGGTGAAGAAAATGTGATCAGTGATCTAAAAAAACGCATCCTTTTGGCAAAAAGTTTGAAATGATGATTGAGGAGGCCGCAGTCGCTGCAGCTTAGTGTAGAATTTTCAGCAGCGAGATTCGCCGGACCTAAGCAAACATCTTTGCTAAACTGACTGCTCTCAAGAAACAAATTATCCTAATCTGCCAAAAGAAAATTCATAAAATTCACGTCACACCTGACGTGTTTTCAGCATTCAAAACCACATGATGGCCTTACCACTCCTTCCCGAGTCTGTTGATTCCTTTTGTTAAATTAAGATCCTCCCCATTGTTCCACAAGCGAGACACATCCACATATTGAAATTCGGCTGGTCGAGGCGCCGTTTTAAAACGTACTTCCAGATCTCTCAGATGTCGACCCTGAACGCATATCTTGCTAAGAATCGGCTAAAAGAGGATTTAAGAGAATTAATATACATAGCGACATTTCAAATAAATTTGTTTATAGTATTCAGGATAGTATATATCACAGTACACCACCACTAGAAAACTGAATGTGGAAGTCTTTGAGAGGAGGGTTGCGAAGGTTGGATTCTGACCCCCAAAAAACGCTGCAAGAACGCTATGTTACGGATGCTGTGCACTTAGAAGCTTCAATATCTGCTAACTAAAGCCACACTTTAAGAATAGGATATAAACTAATGGAGAAAGCTGAAATTAAAAACAAAAGCACAACAACGAAGTTAATCGACCGGACTAACTAAACTGTCATGATAGGCTAAAATAACCTAAGGTTTTAGCGCAGCAATGCAGATAGCGAACAGTTTGGTGATTATGCTGATTGCTAACAAGCTGACGACGACGTTGAGCTCATCTAAAGAGTAGAATGGTTGGTGTCCTTGGACTGTTTCTGCTCACCACTGCTTAACAATTACACGTTTATTTCCCGAGATACGTTAGATGATTCGACCGCGGCTGCGTTCTCCATCGCCTTGTCCATTCGACGCTATCTAACAGGGCTGTAATGCGTATCTAGCGAGTGGGGTATCGCAGTTCAAGTTATTACCTTTATTTTGAAGAGTGTAAGATTCGGCCACATAATAAAGCCGCCATGTAGACCCATTTCATCAGAGTGAATGACGTAGTAGCGAATGTGGCTTGTTTCGGGAATTCTGAATAACCGCAGCGTGGTACCATTCATAAGCTGACTCCGATGATCTCCCGAATACAAAAATTCCGTAGAACGGGGGATGCCCTCCGAGCTAGCGTCCAATACATTCGGTTTACACAGTCGTCTTCGCAAAATCCGACGTAACATTCCATCGCTTTCAGTGAATATCACCTGAAATGCTGATACCAACACATACTCGTTTCATGCGTTTCAAGATGTGAAGGAAGGAATCAAACTCTAAGAATTGATAATGCACTAATGAGGGCACTTTTAAGAGCGGTTGTCACTTTTCGTTGATAGCAATCCTTCTTTTGGCCTATGAAGTCGTCATGGGGACAACAGACACATAACATGACGAAATAAAAGGACCGTATGTAGCTAAATAAGCTCACGATTCTGAAGGTGGCCGGGATCCGAAATGTTGGTGTCAGAGGAATAATTGGTAAACCACTCACCCACGAACTCTGCTGCGCATGATATCCCTACTAAAAACTTGCATTACCTCAAAGCTGATATGTTTCCCGCACATTGAAACAAAGAACGCCCTCAGTAAATGCAAAATCATAAAAAAAAGACAAGCCTGTCGGCATGATGGTGCTAACGCTGGAAGTGCTGCAGTACCTCTGAACAGATGTACGAAAGTTGCACGCTTCCACTGGCCCGACTTCCTGTGATCCTACCGAGGTAGCCGTCAGGTGTGCTCCTTAAACAATTTTACTTCAATCCGACGATACTTCACAGCGAGATTACGAAACTTCTACTGAACTGTGCTATAAAATTTCAAGAAGCTGTTGTTTCATATTATGCTTAAACGAAGAGTGCCACTGCCCTAATGCCACTGAATACAAGAAGGCCTGAGACTTCTTCCGATCACAACCGAGGAACAAGTACGTATCAAATTTTCTAAATATGTGCGGTAGGAGATGAAGGGAATCTACAAAATGCTCTTCCACTTTTGATATTATCTCTAGGTTCTCCATTTACTCACTTGCTTAAGCCCGAGGGGTCAAATGTCACTCCTTGACACACCGCCACACTTCCTATTTCTCGTAACTTTAACTTCCATTGAATCTTTTGATTCCATCCACTCCGCTAACTGTCCATAAAACTTAAATCAGCGAAGCCAAACTTGCTCGCTATTGGCCAAATCCTTATCACAGTTTTTTCAGTGTCAACAGTATTTCGTGAGCACCTGCATATGTTCAGCGATCTATTGCGTTGAGTTTCAAATGCTTGGAAGACCACATTCTTTAAACACGAACGTGAGGTGGAAAATATATTCACGTTGATACTACTTTACATGAACCTCAGTCATATGTGCAAAAGGCACCATTCTATGCACTCCCATCGTTTATGATTCTCAACAAGCACTAATTCAGTTCATATCCTAGAATTCGATACATTTTAAGGGATTGCTATTTGCATCAACAAAATGCTAACCTTGCTGCTTTAACGTCACTTTCAGTAAAGCTGAACACATGACCATCATGCCGAACGCCATAAACGACATATGATGATTGAGGTAGTACATCCTTAATAGAAAATTCATTACGCCAAACTTCGTTTCAAATGAAATTGCAAAATTGAGAATTTCTAACAAGCAATTTGACTGTAGTGCGAATTGAAATTACAACAAATATGACTAAACATAACGTTGACAGTGGGCAGAATGCCGTCATGCTGGCCACATATCAAATGAGGATCTCATGATTTGAGTATGGTTCACCCCGCCCATTATAGGGGCACACAATGAGATCCGAACTTGCTCTCCAAACACACTCCAAACAGTGACCTATCACTCTTCGTTCGAGGAGATTCCACCATGTTACCGAAGTGGTTAAACTTCAATGCTCTATAGCATACTTATAAAAGATGCCTAATGAATTTGGTTATTCTACTGACCATCGTCTGACGAAACTGCCTACCTCTCAATCCAAATTTTCAAACCATCAACGATGGCAGCGCACTTGTTCACTATCGAAAATTGGAGATCTAGTCCCCTAAACGCATATTTAATTTGTTCGTAAGAGGCATGCTATTTATAGGTAGCATCCTAATTTGCCTTCTAAATTCTCTAAGTAGCCTTCTAATTTGTAATTACTGTTAAGATTGAACAAGTAGCGCTATTTCTAGCACCTTCTTCCAACTTACAATTTCTTTCAGCGAACAAATCGACTTTATTGCACAATTCGACAGCGTGACGTCGAACAAAAGAATGACTTGCAGTAGGAATAAGCAATCCATTTAATCTGAAAGCAAACAGTTAGTTAAGAGGTACAAACATACTAAACATTAGTTGCGACGTGCAAACATACTAAATATTACAACACTGGCTTCGCAGGTTGAAAACCTCTAAGTATCGAAGAAACGAAAAACAGTAGAAACGCATTATGCAAAAACTGCAAACCGATATTCCTCTCCTTGCGAATGAAAACTAGCGACATTGCACAGAGTAGGGAAACAGAAGGCAAACCACGTATTCGCACCGTTCTTATGTATTTACATATACACGATGCGAATGCAATACGTGGTTGTCGAATACGGCGAATAAACTCCGAGTCTCCCCAACGAAGACGACTCTGCGCTCGCTAACCAGACCGACCACTCGAGCGCTTTTCAACGAACACGAATGACAACAGTCTAAGCAGGCGACGAATATTTATGTCAATGAAAGAACAGAAAGCGCGCATTTGCATTTGATCTGGGAGATGCACTATTGATCTGGGAGATGCACTATTGTTCTCTAACGCATAACCAACATATCGCATATGAGTTTGTTGGCGCAGCGAACGAATCGGCGGGAATAGTTGCGATAGACATTCGCGTTCACAACATCTCATTCATCGATGTAGAACAAAACAAAAAAATCGATTTACAATCATGGCTCTATACTACACTATTTTTCTCATCTTAAAGTGTTTTGCATGCAAACGTCAACGGCGAATGATCCAATTCATTGCCTTTGCCGCGCCACAGCAACTTGTCATGTGGATCAATCTGCGTATGCCGCGGGATTTGTCTAAGCCGTAATTAAAAAGTCGATTGCGAAATTCACTAGCGACCATCATTGCTGCCCGAGCTATGCAAAAAACTCTAATGCATTTCATCGGAAAGGCTGGCGATGGTATCGGATCAAAATTTAAGTGGACCGAAGGTTATCCTGCAGCCAAGTTTCGGTTGAAGCAGGGGGTGATTAAAAAGTGTCCGTCGGTTACCAACCGAAAGCACTCAGGAGGAATCGGGTCTCGGTTGCAGCGGAGAAGTTAGATTGACCAGCGTTTTTTGATCGGTAAGAAGCGACCGAAATTACGGTTTCCTACTGAGGTTTTGTAAAAATTTCGCAAAATTACTACAGAAGGTCGTTCAATCAAAAAGCCTGACTCTTTTAGCTTTCTTCTGGTAAGAACAACGAACGGAAGACCGATCGAAACATGTTGAAAGTTGCCATATGTGAGGTGACCTCTGCATCACCTCCGACTTATATGCTCTCTGCTTTGGTGACGAATGCAAGCTTCATCATCAAGCCGGCCTCGAACCTGTAACCTTCTGGGAAAGTGGGTGAAGGCCTTGCCACTAAACTACTGCTGATACTGCTTCTCGCAATTGCTTTTTGCTTGGGTACCACCACTTCTGTCGTGCACGAAATGCAGCAAGCCTTATGAATGCATAGAATTTTAAATCAGTTTAGAAATGACTTAACTTGCAACAAGATTGTACCAGAACTAACTTGTCTTATGATATAGGCAGGTTTAATTTTTGAGGAGACTCAGACGATAACCACTGTTTTAATGAAGGCAGACTAAAAGTTGGCTTCTGGATGGGAGACCTTAATTACATATACTTGCAACAGCGCGTCCAAACTGATGTCAATTCAATGGTGAAGCTTCAGCCCGGCACTGATTGATGCCCAGCTGAAGGCAAATTTTTCATTCATCTTCAAAGCTACCAAGAACAATCAGTGTGGATGCAGCCAAAATAAAATAAATGACAGCATCGAGATGAAGACCGAATGGTGTATTGCCTGATCTGTCACTGAATGGAAGACAAATATCTTTCTTTATAAAGTTAATTAAGAGGTAAATTGTGGTGAACAGAGTCAGGCAAAAGTAGGATATGGAGAAGTTACAGCGTATTCAGTTCAACAATTTTCTTAGGACCATACGTGTTCTGGCAAGTGAATCCCAACGTAGGCGCAAAAACTGGTCAAGATACCGACCGAATTAAACCCCACCTCAAGCAGTTGCAAAGGCAACAAATAACTTTACAACAACAGTAAACAGATACAGAACATACTGCTAAGAAAGGTCTCTTCGGAAAGGAAACATTTGAAATCGAAGGAGAGTGAATGCTTCGACAATAAGAGGAAACATCAGTATGCTTACAGTGGACAAACCGTTAGCGTTTTGCGAACATTTTTCACACTCTATCGCGATTATACTCCATCAATCATCACATTTTAGCAATCATTGGAAAGGCTACTTTCATTGACAGAAGGATAAATAAAAACTAAACGTACGCAAGAAAAGTGCATGATGTAACACTTGAGTCTGTCTATTAACATGATGTGAAGAGCACACAAACGCATAAACACTTAACAGAATCAGTATTCGATCAAAATTAGCAACGAAGCACAGCAACAGATGAAACATTCACATAGCGCTTACATCACAGTAATCGATAAATTTTATTGATCTTCACGAACCGCACTGATGTTCGTTATGCGAATTGATCTTCAATCGCATTGCTGGGGTAGAAGTGGGAAAACTATATTAATAGTATAGATGCGCAATGCGACGAGTACCTCAAGACTAAGTGGGCGTATCTTGGTGACCCAGAAATTTGTGAAAATTACACAGTTTGCCATCAACAGAAGGCACAAATGCTAATTAACAGCCTCGAAATGAGAACATTCCTATCCTTACAATAGGTGCCAGCCTAAAGAACTTTGAAAATATTATGAGACTATCGATCATCGTCTCAGAGTTATCAACAGCCGTCAAAATTTTCACGATATGGGTAAGCAGATGAAAGTGAGATATTTCTTAGCCCTATGCAATGGTCTGACCAGAATGGTTGTCATCGGGTTCCGGCCATTTGATATTTGATGTTCTGAAGATCAGCGAAGCATAGCTGGAATAGTTTTCCGTAGCGCATTATTCCTAAAGTATTCGAAAAAATTACCGATTTCCTCTTATTCCAATCCAAATGAGCCATCGAAGCCAAGTAAATCAGACTGGAAGTACTGACAACTTTTGAGCATGTATTCAAGAAAAAAGAGCTCGGAGGCTCCAAAGTGTCTTTTACCATAACTTTAACCATCTGGCTGAACAGTCTCTCTAAACCCACAAGTCCTGAACTTGTGGCAATACATTCCTTGTTCCCTATCTTTTTCACATCTTGCCCTTCTTTGGTGTGCGCTCATTGCACTTCTGCTGAAATAACCGTCCATCATCGCAATAGAAAGTAGTCGGCTGAATTAGTCTGACCTACCCTATTTTGTAAGGTTTTTGAAAGAACCGCCAAGATGCACTGATAGATCATTTTACGCGAAACGGCCTTTTGAACCCCGCCCACCACCACGGCTTAAAACCTCATATACATGGCAGACACCTAGTGCTTAGATAAGAAATGAATTGCGGGTCGTGCACGGACCGGTAACGAAACCGATATGTGCAGGGCATAGGGAAACTTTTCGCATAAAACGTTTCCAAAGGAAGTCTGCTATAATCAGCAGGAGGTAGTTTTTAATGATTTGGCCTGTGGCTTTTAGCCAATGTAAGAAAACACACAGCTCTAAAAGGGAGAGACGAAGCAAAAAAACCGTTTCGAATATTCAGCTCCAGCTATCGTCAGCGAAAGAAAGCTTCGAGTAGAAGCCCCCGTAAATCTACATAATATTTAAGCTTGATGAGGGTGTTCCATTGAGCTCATTTGTCCGAGAAGAATACCAAAACGGCGTGCCAATAATTCCCTGTAACGCACGCAAACCACGAGGAACGAATTGGCACGCCAACAGAATTTGAAAAAAGCGTCGGATGACTCGATGTGATACGCAATCGATATATGCAGGCATGTTCTGTCTTATTTGTCCACAATAGAACAATCGAACATACTGGCGCTAAGAAATACGACGCCGAAATTTGACCCCACTTAGTCAACCGCTGGAATAGCCAAACTGTTGTTGTTGTTAATTTCGTTGCAAAAGTTGCGTTATATAGCAAAAAAAGAAGAAAAACGGCTGAGTCCAAGTGCCAAAATTAGACCCATGGTGAATGGCCAGAGACGAATTTTCGATCGAGGATCCGCGCATCGGCAAACTATTTAGGCATATGACAGTAAAGAACATGGGGATGACGCGCGTGCTGCACGCCAGGATGTCAGCTTAAATATGCAGAGCCCATTTAATTACTAAAGCTGAATCTTTGTATATACAATTCCTAATTGGTGGGTTGAAAGTATCCAGAAAACGAACGCTAGAACGTAAAGACCGTTGCTTGGATCCTTGTTCCTTTCTGATTGCTGGCGTTGTTGTTTTGGCATAGATCCCAATTCTTTGTAGGCAGCTTTCGAGTATTTGCCCATATGCATATGCTTTAATTCATGTAAGCAGAACGTATCAAGCAATGTACGGAATCAAGTACAGGAATTAGAGAAAGCGCTTACCTTAAAGTCTGCAATTCGTCCGATAAAAGAGAAGAGCTGATATATCTGGTGGCGGACATACAAATGTTACTAACGTGCAGTAGGTGGCCACCGCCTTCGTTCATGCTCATGAAAACGTATTTAACACTCACATAATGCAGATTTTAAATTCCTATGAAGATTGCCTCATGGCCCAATAAAAAAATCGACTAATCGTGCTCGACCACATAAAACGTACATCCTACATCGGTTTTCTTATCATATGCAGTGGGGCAGCGCCCTGTGATTTATCGTTTTATCTTTTGCCTCTGTTTGGATTTAAGCAAAACCAAACTGAATGTGACGATTTTTTACGCTTGCCATGCCTCCTTTTAGCACAAACAAGCTCCGTCTTCACCACTCCTACTTGTTTCGTTATTTACTGCAAATTAACACAGATTTAACTTTCAAGAAAAAGCTTTTTTCACTGGCTGTTCTTAATCCGTCATATGGACACCTCGCAAGCACCGACTTTCCCCACTGTTTCTGCTGAGATGATTTTTACACAGAAGGGATTTTCTTATTGCACCTTTCGTTAATGAAAGAACGAAAAAGCGCTTCAATGATTCGAGCAGTTGTTCAAATGCTTCCACAATGGATACCAAAGTTCAGTTAGTTCCCTGTTTTTTCAAAAAATATAACTCTCATAAGGAAACATTGGGAATGTCGCATCAACACCTAGAACAAGATATACAATTTGCCTTCGAAACCTGAGCATGATTGCAGCGTGGCTCTTGCAAAGTTTGAGGTGACAAACAGGCGGTCGAAGCATTCGTCTTCCTAATGCTGATTTATGCAGAATATTGTAAGTGATACGAAGCGCACGAAGCTGAATACACATGTTAATCCATATTATGCAAAATACACATGATATTGGACGGGATTTGCTTAGCTCAGACCTATATAAAGACTTTAATAGGAACAGCTGTCATTCGCTGCTGCGACCTTCAAGAGTTCGTGCGGTTATGGCTCAGTCGGTTCCACCTGGTGACATCAACACCCAGCCGGGCTCGAAGATCGTCTTCAACGCGCCCTACGACGACAAGCACACTTATCATATCAAGGTTGGATGGCTGTGCCTCGAGGAGAATGGTTTCGAAGGATTTTTTTGCAGACAGTATTGCTGCGCACGCCTATGAACAGCTAATGCATCGCGCAACCTTTCGCTAATTCACTTCGATGTTGGAATTTTTTGTGGTTTCATTAGGAAAGTTTTCATGAGATGAGAAGATCCTAACTGCGCAGAAAAGGTAACCCACCTTATCATCGTTTTGCTCAGATGAACTAAGATTTTGTTATTCTTTTCATCCTCACTGAAATTCTGTTCAGATCACGAATGCTGGCGGTCGTCGTATCGGATGGGCGATCAAGACCACCAATATGAGACGTCTCGGTGTGGACCCGCCATGCGGTGTTCTTGACCCGAAGGAGAGTGTCCTCATGGCAGTCTCGTGTGACACGTTCAACGCTGCCACCGAGGATCTCAACAACGACCGCATCACTATCGAGTGGACAAATACTCCTGATGGTGCCGCAAAGCAATTTCGCCGTGAGTGGTTCCAGGGCGATGGCATGGTCCGTCGTAAGAACCTACCCATCGAATACAACCTCTAAATTGCGCGTGATTGATTCATTCGGTGAATAAAATGCATCACTTGAAAGATCCACTGCTCACGAAAGAAAGAAGGGGGATCACAACCTTATCTGCCGCAGGAGATGATGCTTTCCGCCTCGAGCTTTTCGGGTATCTCAACCAAGTTATGTGGGGAACTTGTCCACTCGAAATCGCAGTGCGCTTTCTTTACCATAGCCTTCCGCTCCTCCCGGTGGAATAAACAATGGGATGATGCACAGCTGAACTCTGATATCTCTGAGTCTATCATTTAAAGCCCGAAGTAAACACATGCTGTTTTCTACTTTTGCTTTGTAAATCCTAATATTCTATCCCTTTAGAACGTTATAAGCCTTCGCTCAGTTGCACGATATTTGTCTAGTCGCGGCCGTGATCCACTTCTAGTGCTTAAATGAAGATAGATTTTAAATAGACCTAGCGGTTGGTAGGGTGGGTGTGGATGATGAATCACGACACGGTTGGGAGATGAACTTTGGATCGGAAATGAGCTCATGACGGTGAAAAGAGTTTTTTTTCACATGAAACGAGCGCAAGGAGTTTCATTATAACGTGAGTGAAAGAAACTGTTTTTGCAAAAGAATAATTTGAGGATTGAACTGCAGTTTAAGCTGCTTTGTCGTAGCGTTCAAGCCGTAGAGGGTGATAACTCAAATGACCCTGCATGAACATTGAACAGGCCGATGGATGCGACAACATCGAGGGGAGCGGGGATGGTGTGAAACCAATGGTGGGAAACAGGTGTGTGTAGCAAGATATATCAAAATAACATTCAACTAGATGTGCGTTGTGAGTATTCTGTATCTAAAGATCGAGATCTAGCAAAACAGGTGCCTTCATATTCTACATACTCGACGAACTGCTATCACAGATTGTCACAACCTACCTGGTAAAAAGGATGGGCTTCATGATTGAAGCACTGCGATCATTCATACAAATCCACTGTGAAAATTTCGTTTTTCTGTGACCCTCCGATACCAAACCATCCGCTGCATAATTCGCATACCACAGGATGTCTGTCACATGTGTTGAAATTTATGAGCTGAAAGTGACTAGATTTCGAGTCGATGCACCCGGCCATGAAGACAGATAAGCATACGCACTTGGAAATGCACGTATGTATGTGAAGAAGATGCAACGCTGCCACCACTTGCATATTAGGGGGGGGTATCTGAGAAATAGTAGAGATACCCGGTAATCAGGCGAAGTCAATTTGCTGTTTCTGGAAATCACTGCGATTCACTGGTTCAGTGATAGTTGCCAAGAGCACCCGAGCCTTTTGTGACACATTCTCACGCACTTAAATTTCAGGCCGCGGCTGATGTTATTGAGTCTTTTCTTACGCATCTGTAAACTCGCTTCGCAACACCCGCGTTGCATCTTCTATCGCTGACACCGCTCGTTTCAACAGTCGACTTGTAGGCCGATAAAAAAAAGCAGGCACCCTTTCAAAACTTCCTGTTATACTGGAACGAGAAATGCAGAATTCACTGAGAGAAAAGGACTCATGGCTCACGGCTCAACTGGAGCTGTTGCTAGCTCGAAGCAAGTTGGGATTAACTTCCTTCCATTATTTCCAACGTGGTCTCTGGAGCATTAAACTAGTAAGCATCGATATTTCCGACCGCTTTGAAATGAGTGATGGCTTGGGACCTGTTCCGGGACTCAAGTTGCTTTGGGACCTATAAATGCTGAAAAGTACATGCCACATGCTGATTAGGTGCTGATGTCTTTCAGCAGCTTTTTTTTTTTGCCGGGGCTTATCATAACTTCCGTAAGGGTAAGGGGAGTTCAGATCACACTGTATTAATTGAACAAACGTGCATTTTAGAAAAGCCGCACTGTTGCCTACGGAATCCTGAGCACTGAGCTGGATAATTGACAGCGATACCCCTCAGCAACGAAAGAACTTCGAAATCTGCATGAGCGCTTCCTCTTCGAAACAGATGCCCGTACATAAGCAGAGGATACAAATGCAACACAGTTAATGTTGGTTAATGCATGGTTTCATAACGTTTAAAATGGCTTGGTCTTGACAGAACACCACTAGACACGACCTTCATATGGTCGCGCAAGGCTTCATCTATCATGCCACATGCAGCATATTCCTGCCCACGAATTGGAGGGATTTTTTATCGAAGACTATATCTAATCGACATAGTTTTTGCGGCTGTCTCCCCCCCCCTCGAAATGCAACTTGACTCGAAATCAGCACAGGCGTGGGTCGTCGATGACGTCCTCCGTATAGTCCCTTTGTTCCACCAAATCTTCCGTTTGCCGTCCTTTCCGTCAGTTCTTCTGATATGAATTAATAAAAAAGCAACCTCACAGTAAAGAAACTTCCTCAGGTTCAAATCGGTTCCTTTCCGGATATAAGTTTTTTGCCCGTAGAATGTCATTGTGAAGCTTAAACTTTTTTATTTAGCATAACAATGAGAACAAAGACTGCGACAATCGTGCATTAGTTAGCCGTAAAAACTTAAGAAAACAAACGTCGAACAAACATATCAAATGAAACAGTGGTGATAACGAATATCGAAAGGGAAGGCGCCTTTCCCCTTGTGAATTGAACAGAGGGTTAAAAGTCAAAAACCTGAACCACTAATGAAAACAACTGACAGTGGTAGGCATATGGGAGGAACGGAAAGATAGAACACCAAATAAGTGGAAACACCGGTCACGCCAACATGAAAATTCGTTTAAGCAACTTCTCCGGCAAGCGGTAAATAGTGATAAAAACTACGGCCACCAAAAGAGAGAATGCTGCCGTAATAAGAAGACATTTTCTACCGTAAGCGTGGTAAAAGAATGACGCTGCTGCCTTTAGGCGAGATGTGCACCAATGGTCATCCATTCCACTTCGATAGGGTGCTGGCAAGTACGGGCACTGCAAACAAATTACCTCGAATTTACCTGGCAAGTACAAATATCTCGAAGCTTACATTCGACAATCTTCCTTTTGGATGCTGCCAAATGCAGAAACTGCATAACATATCTAGGGAAACATTCCACGATGAAAAGGTCTTCGAAAGTAAATTCCTTTAACGGATGGAATAATCAATGCATTGACTCAGCAAAATCATTTACGGTTGTTCGTGGAAGGCATGAAATCCGCGAAACCATCTCATTCCTGCGGAGAACCTAAGAAAAGCATGCTGAACGAATGCAGTAGAAGAAAATTCTTGAAAACGCATATCAGTAAATGTTATCCTGGAAACGATAACGCGCTTTATATCACCATTGCATACACCACTATGTAACACAACAGTTACTGAGATAGCATAAATGTGAGGCTGAGGAGACAGACAAAAACCTATCCACTTCACTCCCTCCCCTCTCCACTACTTCCACTTCGACAGAAAAAAGCGGCTTCGGGATTTCGACTCACAGAACATCTGCAGCTCTTTGCAACTCCATTAAGGCTTTGAAGAACTGGCAAAGACTATCAAAAAAAAAAAGTTTACGCGATTTGGCTCCAGACGTTTTCTTCCCACTGGCAACTCGTCAGCGTCACGTTGTGCGAGTAGCTCTGCCTCAAGCTTTACGTTAGCCGTTACATAACGAGTTTCCTCGGTGCGATCGTCATCTTTCTTCTTCAGCGCATCATACCTTACTCCCTGCAATGAACCTCCACGCACTTCACACCGTTTGTTGTTTCTTCATCCAACAGCTCAATAATGCCCGCTCAGCACCATCAAGTACCGACGTTAACATTCTAGTACTCAAGCAACCTTCCGATGACTGATATTGTTGGAAGTCTATAGGAAACGTGCAGACGGTTCACGACGGCGGATTGAACAATCACTACCACGCTGATCAGAAGTTGCAGCTTCCCGCTGTTTTGTTTGTACAGAAGAACGTTGCCAAGTGGGTGAACAGGTTGCCAATTTGAAAAAGTCGACAAAGCCCTTCATCTTTACGTGGTTTGGGGTAAGCGATAATGATTCCCGTGCGATCAGAAGCTTGTTAAAATGTGCAGTTGAGCAAAGCCCGACGTAAAATCTCCTGAAAGCACCCTAATCCCGAAGGATTCCGGTTGTCGGGACCTTTCACATTTGACACTCGAAATTCGCTGTACACAATTCGTTCTGTGGAGGAACCCTGATGATATCTATCGTAAATGTAGAAGCACTTGTTGCTCGCACGCTTTATGGAGAAGGAGAGAGCGCGTCATGCAACAACAACATGACGCTTTTCACAGAACCTTCAGCTTATGAGATTCATAAAAGCTCCACCTCCCACGCCTGAGCATAATTGCAGGAACATCAGTTAGGCAAGAACGCTGCGACAAAGCGCGCACCAAACACCCCAAGCAAGATGAATCGCAATGGAACTCACTGATATAAAATTTCATGAATTCTGTTGTTCCTGCTCGACACCTTTCCACAAAAAAAAAACAAACTTCTATAAGCATTTTAAAGCGCAAAACAAGCTGGGAAGTGCTCGATAGCGCCGGACGTGGCGTGATCTTTGCACATGCAAATTGGATGATTGTGTTGAAGAGCAACCATAATGAAATAAGAAGCACAATTAAATTCGACTTGTGCCGTTAAACAATCGAATGTGGTTGCACGCAGTGAAGTAACTTCCGTTAGCAGATATTATTCTTTCCGAGGAAAGTTTCACGACCGCGAATGAATAACCATCTCGCTAGAACAAATTTCACAGGCTGTAAAGTCACTCCAATGATCAGCGAATGACGACGTAAACAAAACTAATTTCTCACCCTCAATCATCAAGTCTCATTTTAAGTTCTTCATCACGACCACATTATAAGATTTCTAGTATTTCTGGGACTGTTCTGGACTCCAGCGTGCAGTTGGTATTGCAGAGCCTTGGTAATATATAGTCAGCGGCTCAGGGTGCATTCATGAGATCGACGCCCAGGAGATAAAGCATGTTGACAAACACCAACTGGTTTTTGCATCGATGATTTTTTACAGGAAAATTCGCTTCTCTTAGAATACGAACCCAGAGCTCCATGGTAAAGAAAATTTGAACGGTAATAAAACGGAAGAATCAAAGAGAACAGGATTAATTCTTGGGTTTTAGCCCTGAAACTGATTTCATACCCATTTTCCAATCACTACGCCACAGGTAAGTTCCATTAATTCAAGGCTCAGGCCTGGCTGCACTCTCTAATGTAGGGCACCCATCACAACTAACTTTTTACCATTTCAACAATATTATCCCTGCCAGACCGCCAATCCATGCAACCAGTGTTTATATTTCTTTCTGTCTGTACTGTTGACCTTGACGCTGGCACCTGCAAGTCGATGAGCAGAACACGCCTTCACGATGTTTTCTTGTAAAGCAGTTTAAAAAAACAGGAAAACCGGCAGTTCATCGAGAAATTGATGCGTAGGTCAGATAATGAGAAACGCAAATGGAGAAGGGCAGTGAAAACCGAAAATATTGAACGCGTTGAAATTAGAAAGGAAAGCAAAGAAAGTACGAAAGTACCGTTTGGTGTGGGAAGAATGCATTGAGACATGGCCACCACCCACATGTTCTGTGCTGCTTGAATAACGAAAATGTACGCTGATTTATCGGCTTATAGAGCTGCAAAGGTATTAAAAACTAAGATAATGCCGAAGTTCATAAGGCTTTACACGTTGGAAACAATTTCTTTCTGCTAAGAAATTTAAACAGGTTGTGATGTTGAGTAGAAATCGTGTAGGTAGACAGAATCCGGATATGCCACAGTTTCAGTTTAATGGCCTCTCTTAGCGATCACTATTGGCATTACGCAAGGACAAACAGTGATAAATTAATTCCATGAGGCAGAACCGAATACAGCTCAAGTTATCTTTCCAATGGCCTGGAAAAGAACGGTGGAGAGGACCTTTGCCACAACGCGGTGAAGTGAGCTCAGCCATGCTTATTTTTGGCATTTTATGACACCCAAATTACAGTATGACGAATAATACCACAAACTCGTTCGCTTTTTTCCTAAACGATTTTCTAAACCAGAAACAAATTCCTGAAAAACGAGTAATATGTATCACATATTCCCTTTCTCTTCGTAGTCAAAAAACTTACAACAGGTCTGGGTAGGCTGGCAAATTCCCTTCGGTGTCCCTTCGTGCAACATAGCGCTTGCCTGCAGAATGTGGCTGCATTTATGCAGCATAAAGAGCTGTGCGTGCGCACCGTGTTGTTCGTCGGATTGCCCTCACTGTCAATCTCGGCTTCTGAAAACAGCGTCATAGGTCGAGGACAGAAGATGGACCATTGCACATAATTCAACTAGTCAACTGTATAAACATGCAGAGCTGCAAAAGTTTTGTTACTTAATTCGGGCGACTTTAAAATAAGACTGATATTGTGATCGACTGAACATGCAGAATGATAGAGATGAAAAATATGATGAGGACCGAGAAAGGGTGAAGTGCCACTCTCCTGCAAAAAGCACCGATCCGCTGTTTCTCTCCCTCTCTCCTAACCTCTCCTGAGCAGCTTATTATCTCTCGCTTGCGAAATTCACCTAGCACTGTCACTCCTCCATCATTTTTCCCCTCTCATTCTCCTGGCTGCAGACTCCTCGCCTGTCCAGCACCACCTGCTTCCTTCTCTCTTTGCTCGCCAAATGCACTGAAAACGGCGGGGAAACCGTTAGTAGGAACTAATTAGGCAACATTAACGAAGCACAGCTGTCTACCTACAGGGTGCTATCCATAAGATTCCCGCATTGTTGACTTTTCTGGCGATTCTTTTTCGTTTAGCATCTTCGGCAACTCAGTTCGAGCCTCCTGCATGTTCAAAAACATCTTTTGCTAGAAGCGATTCTTGTTCTGGATGCAGGAGGAACTCAATGGGCATTAAATTCTCGAAACTGTTATAAATGAAAGAGTTGTCAAGTGTGCTGTGAGCGAATGAGCAAAAAACGTCATAGCACAGCAAAATCAATACCGAAACAATCCAACGAGTATTTTTGCCAGCCCAGCAAAGGCGCTGATCAGAGTTATGCACAGCACTATTCTCTGTCACCTGGACAAAGAAACAGTGATTCGCATATCACGGCACTACTTTGGGAAATTTTGCTCAACATTATGCACTTTCTAAGGCTAATTGAGCCTTCTAGCCCACCCGCAGTCCCACGCTGCTGGATCTCATGGTCGCCGAAGCATCATTTCCTTCAGTAAATCAACCGTATTCACAAATGCCAAATGCCCTCACATGATAAACGTGCAGAAACGAAAAAGTAAACATTAAGGTTTACTCACTGCTACTCCCTTACATAGGTACGATGAAGTACTAGCAGTACAAACCTCCTTATGAGAATATTTTGTATAGCGCTAAACATATGGATCAAAACAACAAACACTCACTGCCTGAAGTATCCAGGCATCGAGACAATATATTGGTTGAAGTCAAAGATGCGTTAAGAGTGCAGATAAAATAACACTCAAAGGACCACATACGTGGTTCAATCGCTCGTTGCAGCAGCATCTACTGGTGCCTCAATCGAGACACAGCATCCTTCTCATATGAATGTAGTGACAGTTAAGGAAGAATTACGATTCTACGCTGGAAACTCACATAAAACAATCACCTGGAAATTCACGCAGATCGAACGAACATTCACCGATTAATGTATCGACTTGGAATCTGTTATTGTCGCACACTTGTATTTTCAATATGGGATCGCGCAAGTGTTCTATTTTTGCCCTGCAGTAATATAAGCACAGCAAAAACATGATGTGAACGTTTACTATTCTGAGTATTTTATGAAGCAAACATCAACTGTGCATAGCATTAGCGCGTAACGAACAATATGCAAATATGCAAGTCGTTTCGATAATGCATGACAAGATTTCCGAAATAGGCGCCAGGAATGCCACTTCAATTGGCTATTTACACGATTTCCATATCAACTTTGAAGGCAAAACGATCCTCATATATGATAACGCAAGGCGACAGTTTTCTAGGACAGCAGTTGTCAAGTCCTAAGCGGTGCGTAGTGAAGCTCTCTGGAAAATACGAATCGCAGTTCTACTCTTAAGAAAGTGCGCAACGGCAATTCCGAAATCTTATTGATTGTCGGAGAGAATGTGTTGGATCGCTTCTTCAAGATTCCTCTGCTCTTTGGCTTACGCACAGACGGCGACTCCGGAACTTACCCAGCTCCATCACAATCTGAGTATCCACAACGAGGATTGTGTCGGAATTGCTTTCCGGTGCTTTCTCGAGAGCATGGAGGACAGTATTTTCTAGGATGAGATAGATGCAGCTGCATCACACTGGCAGACGTGCGTTGTATATACTTATATGTTTTCATTGAAAAGGATGACCTTTACAGTTTTGTGAATGCTTACAGCGTGCTGACAGTCTTCTGAATTATTTTGTTCAGGGCGAGCATTACTTCCGTGACAAACTAATACGCGAAAAAACACACTTCCTATTTTTTAAAGCTTGTTCACGGTTTAAGAATCTAATCGTTGTAATGAATGACACTGTAAGTACGCATATCGTGGCAGCTACTTTCCCATAGCTTTCCACTCGCTTCCATGCTGCCTAAACACTACCAAAAACAACAACCTACTTTTTGCAAAAGCGATACTACTCACCACCAGTGTTTCTGGGAAAACGCATGAAAGTCTCCACTTATTGAACGTTTGCTTGAATGCAAGTAACCGCCCGAGCATTAAGATGCGAGAAAATGTGACTTGGTATAAGCGATGTGACATAACGAAAGCAACATCATTTCCAAGAACTCTCATGAAATCTGTTCTCATCGCAACAGAGTGCGCGCAACGCTCGAATGATTAACTACAATTATCAGACCATCAAAATTACTAGAACGAATTTGAAAACACACCTTGAAAAACGTCTTTTTTTACGGAAGACCACTTTCTGCTCCCATATGTCATAGTCGAAATTGATAACAAACCTCCAGTTGAAAGAAGCATTACCGTCAACGCTATGGAAGTGAATATCTGTTCTCTCCTCGTTTTTCGATCCTTCCAAGAAGCATTTCACATACAGGTCTGCCACCTGCAATAATATCTTTGGATGCTGCTGATATGGTTCGTCTGAAATGATATACACAGTGTTCTGGAGAAAGATAATGATCATTTGTTTCGTTGATAGTCAGCAGTTGATTCTAAACGAAGAAAAATAAGAAAATTTCAGGGAGCACGGGTTGGAAAACAACAACTTGATTTTTGATTTCATCCTCCACTACTACATAGATCAAGGCCCAGTATCTGCGAACTTTTAGCATAGACCTCATTCCTGCTTCAGCCCTCACAGATATGCTCACCACGCGAAAGTGGAGTAAGGCACGGATGATAATTGAGTGAATATATACTGGTGTGTCCAATGGCATGCCTCACGAGATATTAAGTCCAATGAAGCGAGATAAACCTAATCCTGTTAGGATCTTGTAGCTCATTGAGGCAAATGCAATGTCCCTCTCGGAGTGTCTGTCACCTTGGCCACGAAAGAATAGTCGCAAAAACACCTTACTCTACCATTCATATAACATTGGAAGCCTAATGAGCATAGGCAAAGGCAGAAAATGCTGCAAAAACAATAAAAATCGAATTTGCGAAAGCAAGTGAAAACCTATTCAGCTGCAAATCGGAAGAGACTATTCAACTGATGCGAAGAGTGGCTTGGGCCTTTACTCCAACATATTCTTCTCGAAGGCGAGAGCAACAATGCAGCTTTATTGTTCAAATTATGACGGTTAATTTGAGCAACATCCCCCTCTATGAGGGTTCTTTGGAAGTGTTCCCCTCACATTACGCAAAGGCAACCTCACTTACTGGAGATCTGCGATCATCTGACCATCTCTACATCAAACACGGCCAACCAGACGGCCTTGATCGCGCAAACATGTGCAAAAACGACAAAGTGGAGCGCAGAAAGCGACAAAAATAGAGCACAGGGTCTTCTATGGTGAGAGACGTGAGGCAGAAAATGGCCATAGAATTCAATAAGTCTCAAATGTCGACGCAAGAGATTGCCAATGTTTTCTAGGTGGTTACAAGTATGTGTACCTGAACGTGAGAGTCGAAATACCTTTTTCCCCATTGTCGTTTTGCTGAGCAGTGCACCATGAACTCGCCATACGACCACGCGTAACTGATACTGCACAGGTCTACGAGGAGAGATGTCTAGAGGTGGTTTTATCGGGCCTGCGTGCAGAGGCAACAAATCGACAAACATTTGTAGTTTGCCGGTTTCAGTATCTTTTCCTGTTGGTCCGTGAAGAGTGCGCGTCTCAACGTGCTCGGTAACGAGACCCATCTAGAAATGATAAGATCCAATCTCTTATATTCTAAGTGGTACTTGTCGTAACAATGAACTACCATTCTAATATAGGCACACCAGCAACAATAAGGGCAAATAATAATAATAACAATAATGATGATAATAGCAATGAAATGGATGAATAGACAAATAAATAAATAATAATGCTCAGTAACAGGGAAATCAACAATAATAATCAAATAATAAGGCGGTTGCTGCCACACACCTCCCACTCCCCTTCCCCTCGCCTCATCTGGCAACCTATCCGCACTATTCACTTCAGTGTTCGATTTATTCAACATGTTCATAGCGATAGCGACTGCTAGATCCCAGCTCGTAGAGTTAAATAAGCTCTTATTGAAAGTCCACGACGGAGTGTGCACATTATCCAGCAGCGGCCTTATTGCTGTTATAAGAAAGAGCTAACCTGCAGGAGAATATATAAAGCAACTCTTTGCAGAGGTCGCCCAAGTAGCCCATCACGCCTATGAGGTTTTAGACAGACCTCACTTAATCTATAGGTCGTTCCAAATGCACGGATAGTCGCATCGTTTTCATCAACAGAGAGGAGTTCTGGTGCGCGATAGTTCATCCTCTTGCAAAAGCTGCAATATTCAAATAACTGCTTATAAACCCAAGTGTACGTGTGGAGGAAAACATCTTGATAAAGAAAACTTAAGCACCTTTAGAATTTACAACTATTGAAACATCGGTGAAATAATGGATAAATCTGCAATGTTCGCACATAATTTGTTCGCATAAAATGTCGCCACAATGCACTTTTACCAAGCAATGCAACTTCAAAAGCCTGTGAAGATTTATCGAAAATAGCAACACGTCGGCTGCCGATTTAAATAAAACGCGCTTGTCTGTATTGAAAGAGACGAGGTAAAACTAAAGAAATATCAACTTTACAGAAACCTAGAGAAATCAGTGCTGTGTTCTTCGTCGAAAATTTTCTAGTCCTCTAGTGATCCAGCAGCCATTCTCATGAACCGATTTTCCTTTCTTAAAGCGATTCCCTTGTCAAGAATGCCGATTTCCAGAGGCATACACTCGTCTCAATGTTCGAGTGTTCACGCATTCCGGCTATCGGCGTACATTTGTGAAGTGGACATATTTTGGTGCAATATGATATCCCGACTTTACCAAAAACAGAAAGTATTGACTCATGATAAGCAATACTCCTGCTGCACATACATATGAACTTAGCATCGCTCACCTTTTCAGGATGGCAAGCGGCGACATATTATCTCTCCAAGGAAACAATCCACTGATGCAATATTCCCTTGACAGGCCCACTGTTGCCC
Source organism: Baylisascaris schroederi (assembly GCA_006503575.1). Lineage (NCBI taxonomy): Eukaryota > Metazoa > Nematoda > Chromadorea > Rhabditida > Ascarididae > Baylisascaris > Baylisascaris schroederi. The sequence goes on from QEWY01000431.1 coordinate 221,361, forward strand.
TATATCGCGTAAACAAACGCTTTTCCAGATCAATCTCCGTGTGCCCAATTTCGCAGTCTAAATGAAATGTACCAAATAAGCAACAGCATATTCGACATCTGTCTTAAGTTTTTCACACCCTTCGTTCACTTCTCGTTCCACGCTATCCTTTAGGCAGTTGAGCGTACTGAGGGACTTCTTTAACTCATTTGTCTATAGAACTGCACGGGCGATGAATGCGTTGCCTAAAGACATAAAACATGAAAAATACAGCTCACTGTCCACTCGAATTCCAGATTCATGAGATTTTTTATCTATACTGTGGCGAATCTATTGAATTTCCAAAATAATACACGGTTCATTGGAAAGATCTTAACATAGTCTTCCATGATAGCTTTTTCAGTGTGCTAGCAGCGGTCATCATCGTGCTTAATTTCTACTGAGAAAGTAACATTTGTCAGCTCAGTGAGTCCATTAAATTTTGGCAACTGCTTCACAAAACACAGCGATATATATCACTTTTTCGATATATCCAGCCAAATAATACTTTTGAATGAAACTTTTGCTACCTTCAATACCTAGCTTTGGGAAGCAGGTACTACGACAGCTGAGATAGTGATGATGATAGACAAAAGTTCCACTACTTCCTGCAGCAAAATTTAGATAACCGGACAGTTCGAACCCGATTACCTGTCCACCCAATATGAACGTATCAATGAAGGTGATGCCTGAAATTTTTTGCAGTCTGCCTCTTCTTCTGAATCAGTTACAGGTATTTTCGGGATCGTCTGTTGTGTTACAAGCTGGAAGTTGCGAATCAATTGAAAACAAAGATATGAGCAGCTCCCCAACTCGTTGGATATCTCCTTTCCAAGAAACACCCAATCACTGATAGTTGCTATGTCGAGTCCGATCAGCGGATATATTTTTCACACTATTTCTCAATAAAAATTATCGCTATTCTGCTTTTTCTTTCCTTGCTTGACTTCTAAGAAGACTTTTTTGTTTTCCTATTTTCGTGCAACTCGATGAACCGAGAGGCTAGGCGTTCCCAAACAAAGATTTGGTTTACATCGAGCTTTCGGACTTCAAACAGAGATGAACTGAAATATAGTCATTAAAGCAAGACGAACCAGGAAGGATTCGGTGCCTGTCCAAAACGGAGATGACCAATTTGTTGTCGCATGGGATATCTACTTTCATTTCGATGAGTAGCCCAAATATCGGATTCAGGTCCTTTACTCGAACTTCCTTCTTGCCACTCGCCTTATGCTTTCCGCACCTGGAGTTTTGTTGACATGCAAATAACATCTCCGATGCAAAATGAGTCTGAGATATAGACGAAGTAAATAAATTTCACTACGGTGATTGGGCCGCAAGAACTCCTGCAGGGTTTGCAGCACCTTGCCTCTGTGTTCCAAACGATAGTCGTCACTCTTGGTGCGAAAGTGACCAAGGAAATATACTGGTGATAAAAACAGCACCAGTAATCTCACCAGTGTGCCCATATGCAACAGTTTATTATGCAGTGCGGAGTGTCAAGTAATGTCTGAAGAATTTTCCTCTGCTTTTAGAACAAATCGCATGATGTTCTAAAGATAAAAAAATTTGAACGTGAGGAAAAATAAAGTCCCGAAATGCTTACAAACATCGACGTCAAGGTCACGTAGTATACTACTGCAAGATGGTATATTTGTATGCTGAGCATGCCAAAAGGAGACTTTGCAGGTTGCCAGGATGTAAAATCTAGAGCCAAGTACTGCAGCACCTCATCTCAACAACTATCGAAACAGTTTCGCTCCATTGTTATTCCACGGGAAAGACATGACGATGCACAAAACACCCCATGCATGCCTAAACAGATCGTTCCTCAAATTTTGCAATTTTGAAAATTCATAAACAAGACAAGGAAGGATTTCGCAGTTCTCGCTCTTATTTCACCCTCCTGTAGACTGTCACTTGTAGAATGTAGTTTCCCACTCCCAACTGTATGACCTACAGCCGTTCCACATACATTATTTCCCCAACAAGCGGCTTTCATCCTCATCACATGAACGCATCGAGCGATTGCAAGAGCTGAGTGGCCCTAATGCACTGGATCTGCTTGCCCCCTGTAATGGCCTCGCGCCGATCGAACGATCGCCCAGTTAAGAACTCACCTGACGGAGATATAAGGATCACAGGTACCATCACCACGTCGGCTGACCAAATTGAAAGCACGCACCACGTATACGCGTAGCACGCACGGCGTCGAGTCGGGGAATGTTTCCAGCAGTGGTACAGTAGGCTTGGAACATGAAACAAGCATGAAAACTTTTAGCAAGCTCTTCATATCTAGAAACTAGGAGACCCAGAGAAATCACACCCACATACTTTTGTCAGCTTTCCCGCCACAGGACGTTAAATAAATAAAATAACCTCATTGACACTCGGAGAACAAGCATCGGTATGATCGAAATGCGTGAGAAACATATATGCTAGCCGTCTGTGTTGCAGAGAAGAGCTGCGATGCGTCAGATTGATCGGGGTGATTTTATATGTTTGTAAACTAGTGTAGAGTTTCGACTCGCTAAATGTTGTATGTAGTCACTAACATACTAAATGATTTCATATAGTTCACGCATCGCACAGTCTTATCTGCATGTGAATCAGGCTCACTTTCACTTTGTGATCTTTGCGCTAAGTACCACTGCGATGGGTTTTTGCCATTGTATTAATGACAAATTCATCCCACTCACGTCAATACTGAATCTGCCGAAAGCGAGCAATAACGCTTCATAGCAGGAATGAGAAGTGTTTGAAAAGAACATTTTATAAGCATTCGAAATGAACGCAAAATCTAAGAAGTACCGTCCGGCAAATTCTGCTCTAACTACGAGCCGACTGAGCACAAATTTCTGCAAAAGCCATCGATGCAGTTTTCTTGCGAGAAAGGAGAAATTTTCGAAAACAGACTAACCGTGTGGGCTTTTATCCCGCTTTTCTTGTATATAGATCCTGGCTCTAAGCTGTCCTCGTGATGTCGGCGAGGCACGAAGTTCTAACTTCCTACTGGGAGGTTCAACGAAAGTAAACGTATCTACGAAGTCCGAAAATGCATGGTAATTACGAGCGTCCTCTAGCGAACATTCCAAAACGGTCAGTCTTTCGATACCGGATCTGAAAGCACGTATCAATTAAGTGATCTTTTAACACAAGAGCTTGAGACAAGGCCCAATTTGACGGCTTAGTTTTCCCCGATAAAAAAGCGAGAAAAAACAAGTTACTTTTGTCCCTTCATCGTGCTCTAATCATACACCTTTATAGGAAGTAATTCTGAGCGGAAGAAGCCTACCGTGCACGTGATAAAGGTGGGGGCACAAATTGCACCGCAACCGCTGCAAACGCAAATTATAAAACATAATAAACCGGTCACTGGTGAAGATAGAATTAAAAGAATTAAGCAGCCAGGTGAAAATATGCGTCCTGATTGTCACTCTCATTCTTCCGAATACCTGGAGTAATTGAAGACTAGCGAATTATCATGTGTACAAACCCTCTTTTCGTCATTCTACCAGCCTATATATCGTTCATCACCACTCACAGGCGCTTTGGTTCGTTGAGCATCTGAAGGTCGGTGAAAGAGCGCTTTCTGTCCTCTGCTAATCATCATCAGGCTTCCGCTGCTTTTCGCAATAAACAACAGCAACGACCTATCGCTCCAGCCTGATTTAACGAAACGGCCACGAACTGTAAGTGGCACTGGAAATTCTTATCAGTCAACTAGAAAAGTTCCACAGTCGGTCGCGGGGATCTGCACTTCCAAATACAAACGTAAAGATCGCCCAGTCAACGCGCTGATGTCAACTGATTGAGCAGATTGGCGATCAGTACAACTCGTTAAATGAGCTCGATGCTTTTCCAAGTGTGATCAAATAAGGCGCTTATTAATGACACTGGGACGCATATCCCGTCCGTAAAGTTTAAATACCAAGTCATTTAAAAATTGCATTAAGCAAGAAAGACTGACTCATCGAAGCCGGGAGCTCGCCTTTTCTCTCCAGTTGAAGCGTAATATTTGCTCCACCAATCAATGACTGAATTAGATTCCTCCTTCGCATATAACTCCATATGCGCCTCAATCGCTTCTTCGTCTCGTAGCACACGATCAAAGTTCCGCCAACCAGTATCGTCATCCTCATACTCCTCAAATATTCTTATGTATTGACTGCTGCTTTCACCAAAAGAGCAACAGTGTACGAGAAATGAAACTGTACGCAATATTGCAGAAACTGGTCAAAAAACATTGAATTTCGTCATTTCAATTAGATTTCCTGAAAATTATTTCACAAGTAAATCTAACTAAACGTATAGATTAAATAAGAATTTATGCTGCAAATGTTCATGCTCCTGCGAGGTGAATGGAACCACAAAAACCTTTGAACTTATAACTTTAAAGCAGCCTACAGATCATTCGCATGGTTGTCAAACCAACTATGCGGATGAAAGTCACTCAAAGATTAAGCCCACGATTCTGTTCGCAGCCACCATTATTGGCTCACATTAGTATTATAGAAGGATTAAGACATAAATATTTCCTACCTGCGGTACTTTTCGCAAATACTTTGCAAACGATGTCACTTCACAAACGGCAACAGCTGATGCGAACGGAAATGGGCTCAACTGGTGAAGCGAGAAGGTAAGGGGTGGAGCGTAACATAATCGCTTCGGAAGAGCAACGCTGTCGAGCGTAAGAACAGGACGAAGGAAGTTTGGATTCAGCTTCAAATGCTGAACAGTATCTGTGCGTCCAACCCCGTCGCCAATTCGCACCTCGACATATGCTTTCTGCTCTGCGCTGAGCTGAAACAGCCAATGCAAGTACGACTGTGAATCGGCAAGGTGAGCATGTCGAAAAAGCATTCAGCATTAACCCAAATTCTGTCGTTAGGGAAACCAGTATTGCTGCGAATCACTGGAGATTTAGTCAATAATTCGCACTTAGTTTCCAACCTCCCCCCCCTCCCCCCATCCTTCTCCACATCTTTAGAACCCTATTCACAACTCTCACCTGTACTATCCCAGCACTGCTACTCCACCTGCACGGTCCCGCCCACCTGCAAAAATTAATGATATGGCATACCTCCCTTCAAAATGTTTCATCTGTGGCACTTTTTTGTAAAGAACATCTATTTGACCACCCGCGACACCTACTCCACATCGCGACGAGTTATGATTCGACATGAGGGATGAATAAAGAAGCACCTTTTGAACTTCATTGTAACTAATAAATTAACGACATTCTGTTAGCAAACAAACATTCACTGTAACCAATCGCCCATATAAACGGCATGCTTCCTCATATTATTGCGCGTTTTCGCGAAAGCGATAGGAATGCCAATGTTAGCAGATCCAGGACCATGGAGTTAAACACAGTGGCACTAAAGACGAATGAAGAAGCGAACTGAACGAAGAAGAAGCGAGTGAAAAACAATATCACGCTTACCCGACTACAAGAAACATAGTCGCGAATACCTAAAGAGAGTACGTGGACGGTATATTGGCCGAAAAGTGGACAGACTGAAGAATCCGCCGAATATCTGTTCGACAGGAAATTCTTTTTGGCAGGTCGTGGAGGAACACCACACTCCTGATTCCGCTCGTGCAGGAACAGCTCGAAAGATGCAAGCACAGCTCCTCTAAATATTAACCGTACGAACACTGCACTTCTTCAATATTCTTCATTTTGCGGAACAACCCACTCGGATAGTGACAAAAGAAATTGTGTTCCCGTCACTCTTACAAACACGGAGAAAAATGGGTTCGGGATGCAAGCTTCGGCTAAGCAACGCGCTGAAGAATAGCGCTGCCAGTAATAGTTCGTAACGTCTTGCAAACAGAAGAAGTCAGACAGATAAGACAATAACTAAGCGTAACATCAAAGAGTTTCTTAAGGAACGATATTAAATTTTACATTTTCCAAGCTCCAGCGAGCGTTCCGACGATCGGGGCGCACTGGAGTTTGCAGCGTGTGATTCGTGGCTGATGCACTGCTACCGCTACCTTTTTAGTATAGACGAGACGGTATGCAGTCGAGCGCTACAGAGGCTCTGTTAAGCAACTGATGAATGACATTCTTAACAATCTCCGTATCGATCGCTCTCACATCCAAACGGCGTTCTATGTCGTCAGTCCTAAGGAATTGGAATGGACCCAAAAAGTTGGCGCTTGGCTTGATCGGCAATGATGCGATCACCTGTAGGATTCTTCACAGACTATCCGGAAAGAAATAAAAAGCTTCGCACAGTTTACGGTTCATTTCTCACACTATTTGCGATAAGTAAGGCAACACTAAAGGCAGCTATGTACTTTTCTTTTTACCACTGTGATGACCCTGACCAAATGATGTCGGCTTTTTCATGCGGTTCTGAAAGTTTTTCACGGGAAGATGACCAAATTTCATATTCTGTGTGCCATCGAAAGCTCTTGAAAAGACAAAACTCTCAGATGCTCTGATATATGAACCACTTCGTGAAATACAAGCCAGCAAATTCTCCACCAATGCGATGTTGGATTTTAGATTTGCCATTTTCATGCATTGGCTATTCCCTATAAGCACGAAGTTTCATCAGAAAAAGCATGTATAGTGAATACGTTACGAATATCTGAAGGGATCGATTTTCTAGGGTTCCTTCTGCATCACTATCACGCATACATGCATTCGATTGTCTAGGTATACATAACATTATTCTACCTAATACAGCGCTTACCTAATATTCATTCCTCCTCTCAGTCTCGTCAAAGGCAACCCTCTCCTTGGCACCCATTTGCGTAACCTGTACTTAAATTCAGTTCCAGTCGAATTTAAGCCGCTTGCTGAGAGATTATCTCATCCAACGCTTCTCACCTTTTCTCTGTCATATTCAAAATTGAATTTCACCTCTCCTCCCTTCTCTTTCTTCCTCCCCCTCTTTTCCCCTCTTCCCTCTCCCCTTCCTCTGTAGAAAGTGAGTGTCAGAAGCTATTGAGCGAGCTTCACGTTTAGCCACACATAAATGGTATTTACAGTTTTCGATATCACACTTTCGACTCTCCAGCTCCAAAATTATGCGAAAGCGAAGCGTATTCAGTAGGAAACATAATACCCTTCGAACTTCGAGTTTTGATTATCTCCCGGAATAATTTAATCACTGTAAGCACAATTACGCTACGCCACACTCATTTATGATGTCTGTTATGCTAGGCATTATGCTAGGCATTTATCAAAATGCTTCCTCACCGTTCTATGCGTCTGCACATTTAATGCGTATATTTATTGCTATGAATTAATATGAACTAACCGAAACGAATCTGCTAACTGAAACATGCCAGAGGTACGGGTGGATGCGATTCCCTTAAATATCACTTCCCGAAAAATCGACGAAATCTTCCAACGTTCAGCGGATGCGAGCATACTACACTTCCTAAGTCTGGTCGTCAACCTTACTGCGCGAACAGAAAGGGGCAGTGAACACGCTTCGCGTAGATGAAACTGTTCTAGCCCACAACCTTTGAAACAGACTACGTGCATGCATGCAAAAGCATGACAAAAGAAAGGTTTTCGTCGTAAATAACCATACCAACGTATTCGATACTGCTTTGACCTATAATGTTGCAAATCAATCCACAAAGAAAAGCACCTTGTCGCACCATCAGGAAATTGCAGCGGAAACCATACTGCAGGTGGCCGGCCGTGATGGGCACAACAAGTGGATGGTCTTGTAATAAAGCGCCCAAGAAAAGGTTCACTTCTGTCGAGCTCATCCGACCGAACTTCAACTATGATCGGTGGTGGATTCATGCGTAGATTTCTAACCGAACCACAAAGTAGCACCTGGAAAAATTATTCTAAACATCAAGCATCATAACTTTCATAGGTTTCGAAATGTCACCTTATTGACTGCGCTGCATTAACTCAATGAACTACAAAAATAATAGCAATTTTTCTGTTGTATCAAAACTGTGATGCTTGCAAGAAGAATAACATACTGCGGCAAAACAAACTAGATAACCCACCGGACTGCGAATCAAAAAAGTGAGAATTTTCGCAACTATTCAACCTGAAAACACTCAGAAGTTGGAAGAATCGCGAACACTCCAAAAATTTGCCCGGCACTGCGGGAAGGCGATGGGACGGCACGGAGACGAAGAGAAGCAGTGGAGGAGATCTGCTCTTACACGGTCGAAAGGTGCGAAGGAACACCCTGATCATCTAATACTCTTTGACATGGTCTCTGCCTTATGTTCATTGCCTAACCATAATGCTATATTCCAGACTCTATGGTGATACTTTCCATGGGAAATTTCGGTATACGCCCATCGTTCCACACAAAAATTCAAACAGATTTATAGAAGCTGTGGACGTTTCCCACAAAATATGACCCAACTTCAAATACATAGTCCAGCTTCATGAACCTCGAAATATGTTTCGTTCAGAGCTGGAACGTGAAACGAATTAGAAACAAGGCTCATGAAAGTGGTACGTCGTGCAGATGCAACTTCGATGCGACTGTGACAGTAGCAACGCTCAAAGCGAGTTTGGATCACCCAGCGTTTCACCTCCTCTCCGACCAGTACCAATACATTTGGAGACTGACTTTTGCAGGAAAATGTCATGTAATAATACTACCAACATTGCATTGGAATGCTCATGCATAAACTTTCGAGTCGCAGTGCGACTCGATATATTTTATGCATAACTATAATCCTCTATCCTCTCCTAATCAAAAAAGCGCAACGCTATTACGGATAAAATCTATGACAACACCCGAAGAACGTTCCCTTGCAAATTGGCAGGAATTACTGCAAAGAGGAAGTGAATTGAATTGAGATGGGCTGATAATATAAGATTTTTGCTGCTCGCATCAAACGCCAGCAAGATACATGACTACAGAAAGTACCGCATCATTGAGAACGTGTCACTAGCTACCATTTCTCAAACAATTGGGTTGTTTAACACGTGAAAAGTTACAGGACGTCACTAATGCTGCGCAATTTCGGGGAAATATGAATTTAAATTCTCGTAAAAATATCTACTGAGAGCAGACTCTTCCAAATTCCGCAAAAAAGCCCGAGGATTTACCCTCACGCATTCAGATGATTTCGCATGAGCTGATGGACTTCGACGAAGTCGTGGCGTTAATGAATATTTGTGGATCAAATCTAACGGATAGTTGCTATTGGGAAAAGTTGATCCAGATACAGTAATTTCATTTCGAAAGTTTTAGAACTGCTCGTTTGTTCACTGGTGGAAACATTCGTCCTAATCATTTCATAGTTACGCCGTCAGACTTTCCTCGTTGCAAATACCACAGCATCATCATATTCGAAAAATTCCCCACATTACATCGGCGATGGAGTATATTTAGTTGTTTGAAGTATACAATACGACTAGAGCAATTACTTGACTGAGGAATTTGGCTTCGTCAGTGAATAAAAAAGGCGTTTCACGGACATCAAAAAGTGACTAAACAAAACAACCTCAACACATCCCTTGGATAAGCACTTTAATCAGCACTTCGTGGGGTTATAATGGTGTTTCTTAGTGTCCAGAATACATGAAATTCTTTTTGAAAACGACCATGACAAAATTGCCTGCAAAGTAAAGGACATCTAGAAAGCCATTTCCCACCCGCTAGAACTGCGTGAAAGAGCTTTAACAGATTGGCACCTACGTCATCAGAATTCGATGGATAGAAATCGTGCTTATCCAACTATAACCCATGAAAGGTTATATTACCAGACTATGAAATAAAAAAAGATGACCGCTAGAGATTTCCCCTCATTAACACTACATGCAACAGATATTTTATTTGTGATATTGTCGCCAAGTGATCGTGGTTTGATTCTCGTGACGAAAGAATGAAGTGGAATCACTTCAGCAACGATGAATAGCAGCCAATTTCTACTGAGTATTAGATTAGGCGAAGAAACGATAGAAAGTCACTGCAAATAAACATATAAGACTAACTGGATAAAAAATCAGTGTCTCCACCCAAACTGGATTAATACAACTCGTCACAACGGCAGTTTCGATGCATCGATTCCTGAAAACGACTCGAACGAAAGGCCGACGATTCCTTACACCATCGAGCAGCAGATCACGTCCCCAAAGAATCGATGCTCGTAATTCCCATACTGACGCCTCGTCATATACCTAAGCCAATCGTTTTCAAACATAAGTGAAACGACTGATGTAAAAAGGGGCTTGAGGCTTTATGTAGTCAAAGAACAGGAAGTGGTATGCATTGACGTAAACGAAAATGGATACGGAATTATTATTTGTTTGCATCTTGCTGCAGTTATTCGCAATATCATAAATTTCCAGTAGTTCGGTGACACTTGAAAACTAATCACCAACAATTGAAACTAACTCACTTAGCTTATGCCCGCAACTCACAGCATTTCTCTGGAACACTGGCCCTTACGTGATTTTTGAATTTTGATATAACACTTCGGCAAAAAATGCCAATTCTGCATTTTTTTCAGTAAAACTGTATGAACTTTAGCAGTTTTTTTCTGAAAACGATATTTTCTTCGACGGAGCAAAATGCGCATATAACCAGCAGGAAAGCAGGGATTCTGAGAAAGTCCTCAAGCTGGTTTCAAATGCAAGAAAATCACTGAATTTATATCTGAGGAAAAAGCCTATCAGAAGGAATAATATGTGAAGCAAAGCTAACTGTTTAAATAACTCAATCAAAACTTTTACCGCTTCCTTCAACCGTTCATCAAATAACCCTGGTTTGTATAAGATCGACCTCTGACTGCTATATCAGCAGAATTTCTCTGGGTTCTTCTCACAGCCCACCCATACCCTCATATTATCCCATCAAAACAGATATCGTCTCTCAGATTCACTTTATTGCAGTTAACGCCAGCAGTACAATAGAACATGATATGCTCTGCGCAAGCTCTTCTTTGGGAAATTTACATATCAGCGCTGGGTGGGAATTAGCTTCAGAAATTTCAACCCTCTTCTAGTGCTTGCTCCTTCTCAATCCAACGAAGGTGCAAATCCCCGCGCCTTTTTCTTCGCATGGTCTGTAGCGGTACGTTCATCCTGACCGATCGCTCTGACAGCCCCCATTAGATATTTGATTCTCTTAACGGTGTCGATTTCTTTAGCAATTGCTTCTCAACATCCTAAGGGCGTCTTCAGCAGATCTCACAGTTTCCCTAACCAAATTAGGAAAATAAATAAATGGTTCAACTCCTTCGCTCATTTCACACTTCCTCGTTCACTTCACACTCCCTCGCTCACTTCACACTGAAAGAAATTTGGTTCCCAGGTTTTCTGTTCAATGTGCCTCCCTCAAACAATCCAACCATCTTCTTTCATGGAAAAATCTTGGTACATTTCCCACTAAAACGATTATTCTTATACCTGCCCAACTATCTCCTCTTGTGTCCTCTAATGACAGACAGCCATCACTGCTCACACCGCCCTCAAACCATACCTCAACCTTTATACGTATTTAACCACTCTTCCACCAACTCCTTTCACGTCATAGATAAGTTTGCCGAGGACGAATTACAATTCACCGACAGCACCAATAAACGTCACCTCCCCATTCTTCTTACTGCCATTCTTCAGTTTTCGACACGAAAAATTTTTTAGCAGAAATCATATATATCGCCGACTTCATCATACTGCCTCGAAATGTCTCGAAGATGTCGCGCACTGCACTGAATATCTACTTTACCAGCAATGATATGTCTGCGAAACGGACCATCGTCTCAAAGGCGTACTGCTATTTCATGAGCACGTAATATCCATAGTAATCCCTCTCCCTTATACCTCTGACAAATCTGACAAGCCAGATGCTAGATTTAAAAACGCCGCTGCTAGAATCCGTAGGCCACGTAATTTCTGGGATGCTCAAACTTTCGCTTCAAATTTTATCTGATAAGAGTTTCTATCGTTGCTCTGTTCTGTGTTCTCTCGTTTATTAGTGTAGCATTATGAAGCCAAACCTTGCAACGCTCGTAAACCGATACCTTTAGTGTATTTCTCGTGTCTTACCATGACGGCTAAGATAGCCTGCCTTGTGTGCTTACAGCTTTTCGACAGTAGCTCGATGATGTTGCTCTGAACCCAGACACTTTGAAACCAAGCTTTTCTAGCATCACTGAACACTTCTCCTAAGATGCTCACACTAGATCATCAACGACCACAGTCCTGCGCAACAAGGTAGCTAGGAACCATGACCTCTCGCGTTTCTGCTAAGTCGACTATATCGTAGGGCTGCACAGAGCGACTACAGATTTTAATTTGCTAAAAACACGCGCCAGATTCATATACATAACTGCCTATAAACAACGCACATGAGCCCAGAGATATGACGGTATCAGAAAGACTCGAGTGCTGCAACAATTAAGACCAACCTCATAAACCCCGGCAGGCAGGCAATCCGCTCGCCAGTTGCCTTTATCGATACCTGCTCCCTCTCTTTCGTCATGATCCTTATTGCTTTCTTTGCCATCCTTTTCAGCTTTACTTCTTCTGGCCGTTTTCCTCCCCTCAGTCGCATCTTTTTGTTCATTATAGTCCACTTCCGTACTTCTACTCAGGTCTTCCCGTCTCCTGTCTTGCTGGATTCTAACACCGACGTTCCTCCTGGAATACCACCTGCGATAAGCTTTGGTCAAAAGAAAACAGTGCACATAACTATGAAGAAGTAACTGATCCACGACAATCTGTGATAGACCGCTATGCAGTTCACAACGAGAGTTCAATGGCCAGAATTGATAGCTCAGGATTGGCAAGACAGTGAAAGGTGCATGAATCGTTTGCAACGACTAAAATTGGCGTCTCAAGATCTAAATGGTATATAATGCATATGTTACTTATCCGAAATGTGCATTCTTATGATACAGCACACCACTTCAAGGTCATTGCAGACGACGTCGTACCAACTGAAGGATTCGTTATATGCCTCCTATATTTTAAATGGAAACCATCTTCAACTGCTGTATAATGATATCACATGCAATGGCACCACTAATCACTCAGTGTAAGTATTACGACCATATGAGCTGTTGCCGACCATCGCTCCTCTTCCGGTCGCCTCTTTCCTTCATTTGTTGAGTGCGGATTAACCGGTTTTTCATTCTGAAGCCATTCAACCCAAAAATGTCCTTCGGCGGTACCTGCGCGTTCCTATTTTCTTCCAGGCCACGCCAGTGGTCTGCTGTAGGGGAGCGATGGATATGAGGCCGGAAAAACGGGTAGGACGTGCATTATACTCGTCCTAGAATACTTCTAGAAGCGAGGGAACAGGCGGCCATATTACTGATGAGTTTTTTTTTTGATGCCTTATACATTACAAATGCCAAATAAAATTTTTAAAAAAATGAAACAAAGGTGACAGCGATCTTCCATCTTGCCGTAATGGCCTCTACTACTTGGGAGGGATTTCTCTTGCAAGAAAAGGAAATTATGACTATCTAAAGCGACAAGTGGAGGAGAAGAGGCTTTCCGGCCATCGTATTAGAGGTTGTGGTGAAAGCTGAATCTGTCTACGCCTCTGATGATGGCCCGCCAATTCAACATAGATGACGACAAAGATATTTTTCCACAATGTTTTCGTATCACCCCAAGTACTGCTTAAAACTCGTCCTTTGCACTTTTCTCCATTCATCATTCACCTTTTCCGTCCCTTGTGATCTAATCAACAGCGTATCGACTTTCAATTCGTGGTAAAACTGCTTAATAATAAGCACAAAAACTTAATCTTCTATCTCACACAGACATTCAAACTTCTTTTCCAACTAAACTTAACCATTGCAAACTGCAACCTTTACTTTCGGCTCACCAACTGAACCTTCCCAATTATTACACTTGAATTTGACGTGCAAAATGAAAACGACATAAGTTTCAAGTTTTACATCTCACTGTATGGTACCTCGAATTACCACGAAAAAGTGCGTACTCACGCTTGTAAAATGCAGTTGAAATTTTGCCAAAGGTGCGAAAAACCAGCATTTTCTACCCATCGAACAACAAACGGCAACGTCTTCAAAATATTTCCTGCATTTGATTGTCCACACTTCAGTTCCGTACGTCTCGTCACAAATTACTATACACAACTTCACAGATACCACGCATCACACAATTCATCGCTCCTCCTCCCCATACACCTCTACCTTATGCCGCTATTCCCGGTTATTTGCAGCTCATTAAAGATGGCTCAAGACCGACAAAGAAACAACCTCATAGGGTAGCTATCGACTGGTGGTGGTTTCATTTCGCGTCGCATGAGTCTTCGCCGGAATTTGTCGTCGGGCTTCCGTTGCCAGTGTAGTGCATTATAAAGTGTTCGAGCATACTAAAACATCAAAAACTTTTTCTTAAACGGATAGGACAAGAACGGAAAGTAAGCGCTGGCAGCAACATTGAGTGACCCTGGCAAACTCTAACATTGTCCCCTAAAATCGAACAATGAAAGTCGCGTCTTCTCTGCGTATTCTCCTCTATCCACATACAAACCGCTTTCATGGCCGACTGCACAATTGCAGAGAACGATGGCAACCCGGCTGCGAACCGCGAACGGAGCCGAGCTCCTGCCTCACATTGCGTACGCATCACTACCGTACTCTGCACTCTGCAAGCAAATATTAAGACTCCTTACAGAGACTCGAAAACTTGTAATTGAAACATGCAAGCTTCCCCGTCATTCAATTCAGAGTGCCAAATAATGCCCCTCTGCAAAATTTCGGCTGAACTGAGGGAGGGGAGGTGCACTCGTTGCATGGGCCATCAACAATTGCAGAGAACGATAGCCCATCCAGTAAGCGTATTTCCACTTCTTCAATTAAGCTGAAGTTTTGCGAAGGGGCATTATTTGACATTGGATTTGAATAGTGGGGAAAAAATCGCATGTTTTCATTACAAATTTTCGAGCTCCAGTAACGGGCGTTAGTATCCGTTTACATAGTGCACAGTACGGTAGTGGTGCGTACCCAATGACAGGCAGGAGCTCAACTTCGTTCGCGGTTCGCAGCCAGGCTGCCATCGTCCTCTGCAACAGTGCGATGCCTGACTAACATCCAGTTGGTCATATTGCCCATTTACATGCTCAATCACTAGCTCAGATACAACTGGGTCGCGTATTTCTATGGAGACCAATTGCACCACCTGAACCTCTCCACGTATAATTTTATTCATCGCTTCATTTAGCCCATTTATGCCCCTCATTCAATTCGCTGAAAGTTCAAATGGCGAGCGTAGATGAAGGGCCTTCACTAGCCGCGAAGGACCCACATAACAAACAACTAACTGCAGCAATTCTCCGTTTCTCTTTTTCGGGCCCACATAATCCTTCTCAGCTTTGTTCAATTCACTAGTGATCTTTCATCGGAATATGGACTGTAGAAAAATAGCTTTGAACTGACGTCGTGGTGTAGGAATCTGACTGACGAGCGGTGATCTCTCGTTAACTAAAGTTCTGAGAACATGACACTATTTTATTAGCTCCATCTTCCTACGATAGATCACCAGTGAAGTGAACAAAATGAAGAGCAACTGTATACGCCCGACAAAAAAAAATAAAGGATCTGTTATGACTGGCAGCGACAGCTTAGAGGGAGCACAAAAGATATAAAATAGCAGTTTATGAGGAAGCACCTCATGTCCAAACATGAGTGGAACCAAAGATCAAGAACTTATGGATAGGCTGAAACCCGACTGATATAGGCCCCAGACATCCCATGGAGCGACACAAGAGCAAATACGTCGATCAATGACGTTATGTGAAGAATAATAACCAAGAATCGATTACGCGAGCAAATTTGATCATTGCAATGTTAGATCATAAGTAAATATCCTGGTTTGGCTCTTCGGTGTCACATCCAACAGGATCCTTGAAAGTCCTCCACCAACTAATTCAGAGAAAACCGCACAGGCTTTGTTGATGCATATGGAAATTCCATACCTCCCAACATGATGAATCACTGTTTCGTCCACTCCCGATGAGGCGCGCCAAGTCAGCGATTATAACACGTTGCCGCTTCAGCCTTCTGCATCGAAATCGATCTTCTGTGCTGTAAATAGAAGAAATCAACTTTTTACACCGCGCCTCATGAAAACACTCAGCTACAATAAGACACTTTGGTTGACTCTTCTATTACCTCACTACCGAAGTGGAGGTGAGAAAAATGTGTTCTGTACACCTGACGGATGGATACAAAGCATCACAACATCCAAGAGGTCTTGCGCCAGCTTACAAGTCGCAGTTTGCCAAACATGACCTGAGTGGTTTTCACGAACCGATTCCCATCCACCGGACTTCGGAGGTTTATTCAGTTGCATCTTCTTCAACATTCTTGAGTGTCCAATCAACAGCACTCCTCTCCCGATATCATCGACGCCCTTTCTTTCATTACTTTAACCTCAGGATTTGATAAAGGTAAAAGATTGCATCCAATCAAACCAGCGAGCCCTTTCAACATATTATGCTCTGGTAATAGATGTAACCTCTCTTTAAACCAACAGTGTGCATGAAGAAATAGCCCCAAATTCACTCTGTAATGTGCTTGCAAATACAGGCTAAAATTCTAAACCTCCATCACCAGGATTCCTCCCTCGCAATTCGTGAAAGATTTTATCTGAAAAAATGGAGCCTTCCTCTACGTTGAGTCGAATGGAATAAGGATCGAACAGGGAATGGCATTCTTGCAAAGGAAAATAACGAAATCAAACATTCTCCGAAACCTCTCCGCATACACAGAAAGGCAGTTGGAACCGAATTATCCGGGAATAATGTTCATAAATCATTAACTGTTCAACGTAATCGAGTGTGTCGATGATATCTTCATCGAAATTATTCTGTGTTGAGTAGACCCATCCTTCTGGATCGGTGAGTCGCGTCCGATCAACAACCCACCTATCTCTCCATTCCCAACCTAAAACACTTCCGTTTAAAAAGGTAAAACTTTTTTCGCGACAGGAAACTTTTTAGCAAATCCCTTGCAAAAATGTACAAACAACCGTGCTACGCTAATCTAGACCCGCTGCGGTAGGGAGGACGTGTGCGCTCACAAAAAAGATGCTGCAGACAGAAAGGTTTTATCCGTTCATTGTAAGCCCAATGTCCTCATCGCCGTTGAGGCACGACGAAGAAGTTTTAGAGAATCTCATGCAAGGTTTACGCCGATCATGTCGAGTCATGTAAGCGTCCTTTTTCAACAAATACCAATCGATCCTTAAGAGCAAGAGGAAATTTGTTATCAGCGATGAACAATGACCCTCAAAGTGAACAAATGGATTGAGAGGAAAATCAGTAAGGCAGCTATGAACTGCTATATGATAACGACTACCTCTTTATCCCTGAATCAACATCAAGCTGCGTGACCACAACGCTCTTTATGACTGATCGACAGAATCAGCAATTAATTGTTCCCGCGATGAGACCGTTTCACCTCATATAGTCCCTATGGATTTCACATTGGCACATGGAGAAGGTGAATTGCTTGGATTAGCCCGCTCTTGAGACCGTTCACTGTGCACAGTGACCACATGCAGCAAACGATATTTCAAGTTCCGAATTTTTTGGTCGCTTATGCAAGGAAGGTGGAAAACAGGTTTCACCTTCTATTAGCTCCGTCGGTTCTGCATGGCACACAATGCAACAAAAGCGACGAGCGCGTAACGCCAACAAACAGAACAAAATCGATATCATTTGGAACTAGACACCTCAAATGGTTGAAATCTACGACAAACTTTGCATTGTGTTTTTGAGCGGATAATATGGCGGAAAATGCCACCCCCATTTGAGATCGTCAATGTTTGCGAATGAAATTTGACAAAGCGAGAGGTAATCAGTCACGTATATTTCCGTCCTAAGTGATCATGTATTCCTCTATGATATAGAAATTCCTTAAACGGCACTTATTTCCTATCATCCGTCAATGATGATCAGTCACTCAATTACCTCTGTAATGCGCCCTCATTTATTTCCGAACAGCATGGCCCTACCGAATCGATGCTCTTGCAGTAAGCCGCTCCGCCCGCCGACCTTAGCTTCCCAAATATGCAATAAGTCAAAAAAGTCGGGCCAATGTTATTGTGCTTCAATATTAAATCAGCCAATGCAATTGCATCGTCCAGGTCGATCGAGAACCTTGTCGCAAAGCCTCTGGCTATTAGATGAAATATGAAATGCAATGGATTCCCACCGAAGCGTTCCAGTCAGTCATGGTTCTCGGTGACATTTATGGTGTTGTCCAAACCGACTATGGTTTTAGACGAACATTCACCATATCACTCGAATTTTTTAAAACAGCACTGCCATCTTCTGTTACCCTAAGCAACTTTGCGAGACCTCAAAGAAGAAATGAATCAAATTTCTGATCAGCTGGTTCAGAGCGCTAAAATCGAATTAAGAAATCAAAGGATGTGGGAGGAATGCAAACTGGCTTCACTTGGATACTTCATGACGTGAAAAGAAGGATGGTGGAGGCATCTCTCTAAAGACTCCAGCAGAACAAAAACACGACCGACCTGGAGGGGGTTCCAAACTCAAACCTTCCGGTATCACGTCACCATGTCGCCCCGTGAAATTCAAAAATTGCCATTTGAAGTCGCTCAATTCTTGGATTTCGAAAAGCTCATCATAAAAATGATCCCGACCAGCATCCAATCCCACCCACATTTGATGACAGAGTGCCGGCACGAAGACGTCATCCTGTAAACAATAAAATTAGGCTAGTTGGTACTCAACTATATTATGGCCTGTCTTGAATGTCAGGTTAAGCGTATTGAATGCTCGCCTTTAATAGAGATTACAATTTTTAAAAGAAAGCATAAAAAATTGCAAAGTAGCAGTCGTAAACAATAACAAGTATTGAAGCAAACGAGAGGAGATGGCACAATATGCATTTTTTGCATCCCGTTTACCTCATCAAATAATCTACAAGTAGCAAAAAATACGGAAAGATATATTCATTTTTTTCCAAATACAAATTTGTTTTTCAATGATCTCACTGCTTGTACGAATATTAAATAAAAAATATCCTGTTTTTTTCGCAGCCCGATTTAAGGAAAACAAAAATTGTCGACAAAAAGGTTGCAAATTTGATGATTTCAAATGATTACACTCATTCTGACGTTGATCGATTAGCAAGAACACTGGTCAAGGAGCCCATCCCATCGTGCAAATTAAACCAATCGAATTTCACAGCTCTGACTTCAGTGGGTCGTCGATTGAAACTATCGAACATACAGACTTGCACATACATACGCATAGGCACGATGGTGTCATATTACGAAGCTAATAATACGTGAAACACCTTGCTCCAAAGGGCTAAATATGTCACGTAACTATGAGTATTGAATTAACTATTACAGTAAGATGCACTAGACCTTACTTAATCGCACCTGTTGTTCGCATAACTCTACAAACGATTTCCGCTTGACTATAAGTTATATAGAACAGTGCAACTGCTAAAATGAAAGCGAATGCGTTGGAGAACCCTGGTGCCAAACATCTTTAAAAGTCCACTGATCAACTTAAAGAGTTGCGTGAAAAGCCATCATGCGCGTAGAATATTTCACTCGATTCCACAACTCCAGCTTCAAATGCTGCCGAATTGAAACTATCCAGCAGGAGGCATGAATATATAAACTCGCAAAAGAACGCAAAACAACGACGCTTTTCAAGGAGGCAACACTGACAAACAATTCTATTGAAACTTACCGTAAAAACCCAACGAGGAGGAGGCAAAATGCCATTTAGCTCTTCAACCAGTTTTACTCTTCCATATTCATCCGAATACCTAAAACGGCAAACTTTTCTAGAGGAAACCTTACTTCTTTCATTTAAAGCAACAAACATCCCCGCTAGTGGATGAAAAATCCAGTCAGAACGTAGATTGAAGCACGCTTAGCTAGTCATCTACAGTTCATGGTATTCATTCTCGCTGTGCAAGCCCGACCGATGACAGCAAACTTGTTTTACACCTAAGCGAGTACATGAGATGGCATAAGCAAGCTGATGATTTGGTTATAGTGACCACGTCATTCATTTTATTCAAACCTGTTTTTGCGGCACAATATGATCATTGATTCTCCCGGCCAAAGAGTCACGCAAGTTTTTAATTTATCTCAGAGCGATGACAAAAATTATATGCTTATCGTAATTCCAAAAAAAAAACGATCGGTTCAAAATGCTCAGCGTTCCGCAAGTTACATAAATATCTATCATACAGCCATCAGTTTACTGTTGTTGAACTGAGCCGCTGGAGACTGGAACAAATTTGGGGATCCCACTTGATAACCGATCAGAATTGCAGCTAGTATCCTCAGCCCTCTTCCCGGCAGGGCTAGATTTTCTTCAGCACTCACTAATAAGCTCGTTTCCCCTCTATATTATCCTTAAAATAACCCCCGCTGCATCGCTGTCATTCCGGTTCTCTCCACAGCAGCAGCGTGATACTAAAACATCAGCATATATCAGCAACATGCTAATGAAACGCCTTTATTAACCTTCCCTCTTATGAGTATCTTAAATACAAAAGTGCACATGAGAAGTTCGGCGTGACGGAGCAAATTTTACAGTTCGACTTCAGTGATACGGATTAGAGATGTGAGGAAGGATGGAGAGGTGGCGGGTGAGGGGGGGGGGGGGGGAGGGGGAGGGAGCTTGGGAGCAATTGCGCAAGAGTGTTACCCCTCCTTCCTAATATATTGCTCTCCTATCGATAAATCAGAGTACGATACGATGACATCTCTTTGAACAAGCCCTCCCCTCCCACTTGTCTCCTTTCTCCCTCCTCCTATCATTACATCCACAATCAGAAAATTTGCAGAAGAAAAAAGTATTGCATAGATTACCAGTTGCCTTCAACATGCTCCCAATTGCCATCACTGTTCAATGTCTGATTTTCAAACACTTCGGCCACGTAGCGAATCCTAGCCGGGCGTATTGCATGTTCAAACTTCATGCGATGCGTCGCTCGACCGAACCACATACGCGTGCTGATGATACACACCGTGTCGCTGTGCTTCAACGATAGCATTAACTTTACAATACTGTACTTCTAAGGTACGCAAATGCAGCCACATCCTTCGCTGCATTCAACCCTTAGATTAAAGCCATTAGATTAAGAGATCGCTGGTGGTTTTAGAAAGTTGGTTAAACATATTTAAGGCATTCGAAGCGATGAGCAAGACGCTCTCTATTTTCAACTGGTTACTTTAAAGATTTCAGGTTGGTTTCACAAAAAAGGATTTTAGAAGGCACACTCTCTCGGATTCGGTTGAACCAAATGTGCCCCTTCCCTTTACTGAACAAGAAATAAAATCAGCGCCAACTCTTAGATAAGTAAGAAAGGAACTTACGGGACCCTCTATTAAATGCAAAGAAATAAAATTCGAGTGTTGCAATAAACTCTGGTAAAACAATCCTGCGAAAGTTTCTGCAAGTGGATAATCCTTACAGCTCGGCACCTTTGCAGGTTTGCAATAATTCGTAAGTGCGTTCAAGTTTATGATTGCTTCACAAAAGTACAGGCGATGAAACTCAACGGGCTATGTGCACTTGAAGTTACAACCAAACTCAGTAAGCCGATTTTGCCCAAACTTGATCTAGCATAGGGAAAACATATCCACTGAAAGAAATGCCAAAATTAAACTAGGTGCGTAAGAGAAAGTGCATGAAACATTGCTTTGTTGGCATTTAGAGCAAGAATGCAACCGAAACGCCTAGCGTAACAAGTCATAACAATTTGGAAAGCGCACCAGGGAGACTGGCATCATCTGCGCTTTTCAGTTCCATTCACTTGGTCAACCAATTTCATGAGGAACGAAAAAACCTCTAGCGAATTTTTTACAGTAGACTAGCATAAATGGAGGATGACCAGATTTCAAATGGAAGAAAATTTCTTCTGTCGCTGCACATCGGCAACATTTATCAAGATCGATGGATTAATATGAACTACGGTATAGGAAGTTTCACTCTAGTGCATATCAAATCCACAAAACTTCGGAACTCTTGCTGCGGTGGTTCTCAAGTCGAATTTGCCGGACATGCAAATAGGCACATACGCACAGGCCTGCGCAAGCCCTATGTTGACAGAATTCGATTTTGCAGAAATTTGCCAAAACGCAAAACAAGTGCAGAACCATACGGCTATTAAACAACATGCGTCCAAACCAAAACGCAGTAAGAACTAACAAAAGATTTTACATGCTGAATAATCCACTCATATATTATGTACAGCTAAATTTATTTAGAAGAGGTCACTCTAATTTGCCTGATTTGAATGCACTGATTGCAAAATGTTTAATAAGTTTTAGGCGTAAAGAAGTGCATACAACTGCTGTTGAAGTGTACGAAAGAATTAAAAAAACTGATAGAGAGGTCATTCTATGAAGCAGATTGTAACTACATACCATCAATGGTTCTCCTCCTGAAACTACCCGGCAGACAAACAAACAGAGAGACACATAAACAGAGACAAACATAACCACTCCATAACGCGTTTCACAAATATAGATTTGCATGAGCGCACAAAAAAGCCACAGAATAGCAGCCTGGTCGAAAATCTCTACATATTACAACCGCTTAATGAATCCTGTTTGTAAAATCAGAGCTTGCTGAAACACATTCATGGCAGCAACTTTTGATGAAAGCATCCTATGGCATGTTCGGAAGGGGAAGGCTAGGCAAAAACAAATACGATATAGTTGCCCAGTATGGTTACATCCTCCACAGACGAAAATCGTTATTCAAAGCAAAACTGTGTCGAGTTTTAGATGGGAAAGTGGTATTGGGCACAAAAACTGAACCTTGTTCTCATCGGCCTTGATACAGATTTGCTCCATAGCGACAGCATGAGTATAACCGCAATATGTCCCTTTCAAATTCCTGTCGCTACTATAGAAGACCTATAAGGAAAGAAGTTACATAAAAAATAAAACAAACCTATTGTCAGGTTGTATGGAATTTTCGCTTTAAGAAATACCGTCAAAATGTATTCAACGTGTTTATATCATTTGTGCATACTCAATATAAGATGCAAAAAGGCCTTCTATAAATTACAACATCTACCATATCTATAAATCGTTTTCGATGCAACCCACCCATTGCACGCAATTTTTGTTGCCTGGTATCTTTTCATCGTTGGCTATTCTGAGAAACACTAATATACCTTCTTTAAAGGTTCGCGACTATGCTTATGAAGAAGTAAGAAACAACAACGCAATATTGTCTATTAAATAGCAGTGTTGTGTACAACAGCAAAATCATGCTTGAATATAGAATAACACATCATGAAAGAGAAGTGACAATATCGTTGGAATGTTACACTCAGCAGGTTGCCGAGGTTTCGCGATTACGTGCAAGATCGCTGTTCACGAACTTTACCGTAAGGTATATTACTCTTCGTATTCAGTTCCATATTCCTAACCGGTATGCTGCCAAAAGAACAAAAATTCGCCTGAAGACGTCGACAACATTCAAAATGTCAGCAATGAAGCAAGCCTCTGCTCTGCATCGCCAACCTCCTTCGGCTCCGCGGCGCATTATAGCTATGCAGAAAGAATAAATAACATCCCAATGTTAGGAAGAATTGCTTGCCTCGGTGATCGGTACTTTTGCATATGCCAGCGATTCGCTACCATCGTTCATCGTGATCAACACATGCGGAATTGATATTTGCGAATCAACGGCTAATGAATTTAGAAG
This sequence comes from Baylisascaris schroederi, assembly GCA_006503575.1. Taxonomy (NCBI): domain Eukaryota; kingdom Metazoa; phylum Nematoda; class Chromadorea; order Rhabditida; family Ascarididae; genus Baylisascaris; species Baylisascaris schroederi. The sequence goes on from QEWY01000431.1 coordinate 245,045, forward strand.
ACGTGCAGCATTTCGAAGCCGATCCAAAGCAATCTAAAATAAGCGGCAATATTGAGAGCAACTTCTACTTCCAGCAAGACCAAGATTAACTGATTTTTCGCACCGTAAACAGAATCCAACTCCGTAAAATCTCATTTCAAATATGCAAATCGACACGAGTGCAGCGCAATCTAGTATTCTACAAAAGTAAATAAGAAACACCACTGGCCCACTCTCTTCTTCCTTTTCTCTTGTCTACACTCCTTTAAAAACTCAAAATAAACACTGGATTGATCATGCAAGGCTCAATTTGTGAGTCTATTCTCACAAATCGATAAAAGGTTAAAAAGTGTTAGATTCGAAAAATGATTCATAAAACATTGCAACTTGACAGAAAGATTCAAATGATGCACTTTGCTACAGGATTCGTTGTCCCAAGTGGAATGTGACCATAGTTGTCGAGGGTTTTGTAAAGAACCATTCAGCCGACTTTAGTATGCCGATGTTTGACTGATTTAATACCGAAGGTATGTTAACAAGACTGTTCAACTGGACAGGTGAACCGCTTAAGTAAACCGGATCAGATAACAATGGCCAGAAAACAATACGCGCAAAATGCCTTGGAACTCGCTCTATTGGTTTTCCATCATTTTAAGTGAGGGACCACATCAGAGGACAACATTCACTGATCAGACGATAGTAACCAAAAGCCTTTTCTATAACGTTTAAGACAACTGCAATGAATAGCAGGTAAAACACCGCTGGCCGCCTTAAATGCCTTATCTACCACACTTCTGTAATAAACCTGAAATCTACGATACAAAAATCCGTCAATAATAACGCCTAGATTGTGCAAAAGGTTGCGATAGTAATTGGATGACTCGATAGATTAAACAGCACTCATAATTCACACCAGTACGTAATAAGTGACAGACTCCAACATTCTCGGGCACACGTTCAAAACTTAAGGATCCCGCTAGATACTGCGAAGTGCATCAACAGATCTGCGATATTTGAAAGTTTTCAAATCACGAGCGTATGCTGGTCACACATTTTTAGAAAGGCATCCATCCATTTCAACCCAAAACGAACGCCTAGGCTTAGGCTCAGTCAGAAAGAATTTAATTCAGTAAAGTTCAATTTTCTTTAGCATGATCTAACTTTCGATTACAAGCACTAGCAAATACTTCTGCGTACCCAACATAAATAATTTGTCTGGTGGCACCCATTAGTAACTTTAGCCCAATCTTTGCATCCTAAATCGATAGTGAATTTGTTGGATTTCCTTCAGTGAAACCGAACTAACTCATGAAAAAACGACACTTTAAAACTGCTCATGGAGAAAATCTTTCATGATAATTTCAATTATTTTGTCACCGAATGAGCTGATGATTGGAAAGAACCGTCGAAAGAGCTTTTTTTTGAGATAGCAGATACAGTGGCAGCTCTCTAAGCTAAAAGAGTCGCGCAAGATTCCCTGCATATAACATGTTTCGTTTGCAAAACCATTATTTAGTTTGGGCCTAAATTCCACCACTCGCACAAACCGTCCATTTAAAAGACCTCCCGTTTTCTGCAATTTCACTGATTGTAATGAGTTGTACCTTACGAACAAATGCGAAGGAATCTGAGTGAAAGTAGAGACAGCCCGATGGAATGTAAAAAGGGGCACCGTGAATATAAAGGATCTGACCGAATGTAGGCGGGAACCCAATCGAATGTAGAGAGGAAACCGATTGGTTGTCAAAAGGGATCCCATCGAGACTTCGAAGAAGGACCTGATCGAAAGGAAACAGGCATCGGTTGAACGTAAAGAACGACATGGCTAGATATAGTGTGCATAAAAGCTTTTAGAGCATTTAAATGCTAACAGTTCCTATGGGAATTGGCGAAGGAACTTGACAGTTAAGCGAGATGAGTTTTTGGAGCAGATGTATCAGCTTTATAAATCTCTATTCAGGAAATCCCTTATGTGAATCCACTGGACAAACCAACAGATATGTCTAAAAAGGCATTATATAGGCATAATAGGGCGGATACACAAACATAAGGTCGTAATGTGCACCCAATATGGATAACTGCAAAAACGAACGAAAAGGGAACAAAGCAATACTGTAAAGGATGCAATTAAATCAACATACTTCAATAATCGAACGCGTCCCATCAAAACGGAATCGAAATCGCCGAAACATCGCTTGTATTTCGCATGCTTTTGACTTAATCAGCATCATACGTGCGCTATCGAGACGTGTATTCGCGGCGAATGAAAGCTTTTCACGAGTGCGTCGATCGAGTTTAACCAACCATGATGTGTACATCAACATACTAAACATATGATTTTATCCACCTTTCGATATTAAACATGATTGAGTACTTTGTTATCAACTGATTTAAAAAGCGGAGATTACGAGTACTGCTGAGAAGAAAGGGAAACTATAGAAATAGTGAGATTTAAATAATCAGGCGTGAGATTTTTTTCTTTTTTTGTTAGCCAAATTGACTTAAAAAGCACTTCCTTATTAAGTCAAACAAATCTTTTCACACAAAAATGGTCCTTAATGGTGAACATCTAAATTAGCTGATTTTTTCACTAACATTTTAATCCATTAATTAAGATAAAATTGCTGGCAAAAACATCATCAGGTATGCATGTGGGCAAATAAAATACACAGAAAAAGCCTTCTCTGATAATTTTAAAAAAAACCTATCCGATGATATTATTTTGAACCGAATTCATCCCATGAACGGATACTTTTGTTTGATGAATATTTCTTTCACCTAGTGAAAAAAATATTGCAGACGCACATGTATAGGGTAGAATGTACATGAAAGTAGCGACCTTATAAATGCCAAATGGATCCAATGATTGCTCATCAAAAGTGATCTAGTAACGAACAACAAATACCCCCGAAAATCAAACTCACGTTGGCGAGTTTCAAACTGAAAAAAAAAATTATAGAGCCCAAAGTTGTATCAAATTCAAATATTGCAATTCATTTCTCAAAAGCATAATCATATGCTCAGTAGCATAAGATTATGCTACTGAGATTATGCTAATCTTATGCTCAGTTATTTTCTTCAAACGTCCCTCTTTCAGGCAACTTCTTTAACAAACACTTCCATCCTCAAAAAATTTTGGCCTTACGTTCGAGGTCCGGGAACTTTGCAAGCCACTGCTGCCCAAAAAGGCTGCCAGGATTTCGATCGATGAATGTACTACATCTTCCGAAATGGCTTTGGTCCAATTTCTGTCATTTTTGCTACTTTCATTTCTTAACTATAGCAGCAATGTGAGGTTTACTAACGCACGGAAATAGCTGCATATGTAAGCACTGATCATGTGTCACTTTGTAGCGACATGGACATTAAAAATCTCACCTTTCAATGATGAAATCGAGCAAGAATGATGATCGATGAAGGGCGTTGCAAATGTGGGAGGCGATTGCGCCACATCCACCTGTTTCTCGCACTGCCATATCCACCAAACTATCAACCATATTCGCTATCTGAACAACGATGGCACTGATTTATTAGGCATCGTAAGAGTATTATACGCTACAATGGTTGCTATAATTCAAACTGCTGTAGGAGTGAGTGAGTCGAGAGATGACGAATTATCACGAAAACGAGCCACCGCATTGTTTGCTTGGGCTTGGCATTGGACATACTATCCGTTGACCTTTGCCAGAAAACCATCAGCGTATAGCATCATGTTGACTAACATAACAGTGCATATTCAATATCCAATATATAAAGATCATGCAAGTCTTTATAAATATAAATATGCAGCGTGAAAGTCTCTCGAAATTCACACTCGACCATCCGCATTTTTGGTGACCTCCTAAAATCCGATTGAGAAACGCTAATGGCAACTATTTTCCTTCTCACTCCCGCCTGTCCCTCACCTCATACGTTTCTCAGTAAGTTTGGGTAAGGTAAGATTCAAAAATCGTCCCTAGAGAAAGCAGAAAACTGTTTCCCTTGAATCATACACATCACTAAAATCTGCGCAGAATTAAAAGTTTAACGTCATTCCAAGTTCCACATCGAATAAAGCAAATGATATTAAACTCGGCCAAGAGTGACCATTTCTTTCATAAAGCAGTCGATTCATCAGTAGGTTTATTCACGACAAGCAATCCATCTTGCCTAATGCAATGCTATTGAGGTGCATTCAGTTCTTCCTGCGTAAAACGTCGCATTTTAAATGTTATGCCTTCGCCCTTCTGGGATGAACAGTAAAATTCGAGGTTTGATTGGAATTCGAATTCGCCGGATTCCTCTAATCTCAGATAGCTACAGTGACAGATAATAGTAAAATCAAGATTTACGTCGCCGAAAGCAGATTTGGAAGAAAGCAGTATCAATGAGATAACGAATAACGAACGCAATAAGGAAGGAATGCTCAGCAAAGTAGGGGAAGTTTGTTGATTGTTATGCAAAATCAAAAAATTGTGGATATCTCTAAACAGTGAAAAAGGTGATGAACAATTAACAAACAAAGACGTGAAAGAACGGTTGTGAAGAACGAAGCAACCCGGAATTTAGAACTTTGCTGAGGCCCATAATTCAAACTCTATACATTTAACTGTTTCATTAAACTTATATTCCAATGCGTCAATATTTTGAATGGATAACAAAGCAACTGAATTGTAGCAAAACCCTTAAGAACCCTCTTCTTACCGGTTTAATAGGATATTGATAGTTTCCGGCAATATGATTGTGCATTCTTGAAAAGTGTTGAAATGGGAGTGAATAAATAACCGACGTGATGGATGGCGTTACAGCGTCCAATTCTCCTTTCAATATTCTCCCATGCGCATTGAATTTCGCATACCGGCTTTTGATTGCCCCATGTAATTCCATAATATTTCGTACCCGAATATGCTGGTGTTGCCTGAAATCCTCCGACTGCACGTGCTTCCACCATTATCCTCAGCTAGCAGACCTATTGGGTCACCTCGATCGTGGCATCAGTACAACGCTACTACTATAAATAATTACCCGAAATTCTATGACGTGGCATCATCACAAATGGGAAATGAGATCCACAATTTAGACCAATTCATTCAAAGACTCAAAAGAAGAAAAAGCGCCTCATAAGCCCACCCGCTAGATCCTGGCACAGACAGCTAAAACCTCCTGTTACTTTCAAGTGCGCTGCACCAAAAAGCCCACAGCTGCGATGCCGACCGCGACTACTGTTGTACGCTGTTGAGTATTGAATTAGGTAGAGGCATAATGGGAAAAGTTACGATCTTTCTAGAAGCATTTATGATGTGCATCGAACTATAACAATCTCGCTCAAACTCAGTTTTACCTCAGGGGCTTCGTAATCGCCCCTTTCGTTCTGTCAAAAATTCTGCAGTTTTTTCCTAACCAACCTGATAACCACTATGGTCAAGGCCATTCGATACTGAGTACTTGACATTTTAAGAAGCTTGAATAAGGGCTTAAATTCGATATGCCTGATGCTTCGTGGAGATCTTGGTGACCGTCGACGAAAGGCATCATGCATTCATCCAATAACAAACACGCTAGCCAAACAATCACATGTATCTGCTAACATCAAAGCCTGAATACCAGTAGAAAAACCTTGCCTCACAATTTCGGATTATCCCCTCCAATAAATCAAACCCCTCAGATGCCTTTAATGCTAAAACACCCTCAAATACAAATATTTAAATGGAATTGCAAATACTTTAACGAAATAAACTCACAGAGATGGTTCGATGTGCACTTATAGTTGTGTTATAAGCAGTATTACCGAACGGACCAAGTGATATGTTGAAACTGATATTTCTCTTCCTGCAAAAAGCTGGCAGAACTTTTGTCACTTTTGTATAAGGTTTATGTATAAGGTTTGTATAAGGCTTCCTGCAAAAATCTCTTCCTGCAAAACGATGGTCAACTTTTGATCAGTAAGGAAATTTATAAACGGAATGTATAAGGTTTACGGTCACTTTTGACCCCCCTAGTCAATAAACGATGGTCAACAGAAAGTGGAAGGTATAAGCTGATGCACAGAACAGTCAACTGAAAATAAAAGATAATAAAACCATTTATACAATGTGTCAACGGGAATGTCAACCACCCTCCAAAACATCTTTACACATAAGCATGTTCGGAAATCACAGAGTTACAAAAAAATCTAGGAAACCTGCACACTTCTAAACAACTAACGAATCATTTCGTCGATACTCGAACGAGGAGATCGCTTCGCAATTGTATACGTTCAAGAGAGAAGAGCAAATGAAGTGTTAAGATTCAGAAAGCAACAACATCGGCAAAGGGACGCATTGAATATTTTTGGAGGTAATCAACCCAAACAATCCAGCTTATGACACTGGCCAACACATTTCCATTACAGATGAGTCAATACTTTCAGACGACTGATACAGATGTTCCTTGGGACTATAGCTTGATATTTTAAAAAATTTTGATATTTTTTTCAGTATTTGGTTCTTTTATTTTTTTTAAACTTCAAAAAAATGGAACTTTTCTCCTGTGCGAAGCCTCTCCCCCTGCCCCCTCTCCTTCAGTGATGACGAGAATTTGCAAGAACCTATGAAAAGCATCCTTCAGGTACTTCGTTAGGTTGTTTTTCAGACCATCTTCTCATGCAAATCATGAATTTTCAGTTGTTTCACATCAACCGCTATAGTTCCCATATATTTTAATGAACACTTTGGAAGACCCATTTTTACTACTTAAAAAATCTTATCTTGCTAACATCTGTCCAACTTTGCAAGAAAAATAATGTCCAGAGAACTCTCCCACAGATAACTAGATGAAAGTCTCTCCTGATGGGGAAGCTCTCCGTATAAGAGAAAATTCGCACCCCCTGGGACCGTTACGCGGATCCGCTCAATCAACTCAAAACAAAGACATAGTTACAAGTGTATGCTTACATGTGTGTGATTCTCTTACTGGCAGATTTCATAACATCTAGAGGGACCACATTTCTGAAGGTTTCATCGTCAAGCGCATGGAAAGCTATTCCCTACCTTTGTCGACAAATAAAAATTGTTGAGCAACGACTACATTCACCAATCACGTCATATATCCACGCGCAAGATTAAGGGAATTTCCGTAATTAATGAAAATTCAACCATGTACGGTCGCCCAATTAACTGTTGTAGCAACAGTCAAACTTGAACAACAAGAAATATTTCAACGACGTTCTCACGCACTTTTATGTATTCAATCAGATAACAGAGGCATGCTTGATCTCCCATTCGAAAATATTTGTCAAAGACTGAACTTGGAGAATTATTGCTTTAAGGCAAAATGTTTTAAATCCGAATTTCTCACCACCATCACCTTAATTTACCCAACCTTTTATTTCGATCAGGGAATTATGTGCGGCTCCTAGGCGCGAGTTTATACGTATTCAATTGGGGTTAACACTATGGACTCCTAAAACTGCTGCACGTCGAAACAATCAATATAAATTTCATTTAATATCATTCACTTCGAAGTATATGTTTTAACGCCACTCATTTTTGATGATCATCCACCAATGATAACGGGTTTTCTCAAGTAGCGGAAGACATATTTTCATGACGAATATCATGAATATCACCGTTCAGAAGAGTACAGCGTTTTTATTACTTTATTTTTGTAATGAATGCAGCTATTTCTTAGTTTTGTTGCTTTAAAAATTAATTAAAGTTCTTTTTTGCAACTTTACGACTATACTTGCAATGTAGTCATTGTTCCTTCTGTAGATAGTTTATTTTGGTGTGCTCGTAATTTTTGAAACATAGATCTGATGAAGGACTTTCAATGAACAGTTTCGCTTATATATAATCAACACATATAGTTTTTCACGATGCCAATTGCTAAATTGAGTTACTGATTCATTGAAAATATTCAGCTCACCTGAACATCGGGTGGATGTAGTTCGCATCAAAGAAGCTGCATAGAAGGACGTATTCGCATTTTCCCTGAATATAGTCAGCGTATTTTGCTTCCTCATCGGGTACACTACAGCGATCTCGAACACGATCATCTTCAGTGCAGTCGAACTCAACTAACGCTCGCCCAACAAAACTGCAAGAGAAATAAACACCAGATAAAATATTCCGGAACCGGTCCGGAACGGAAGTCAAAGAAAAAAGAGATGAAATGTGAAGAAACCGGAGGTGGGTTGGTAGCCAAATGCTATAACAATCAACGGACAACAAACGTACGACTTCTCGATCTCTAAATTAGCAGCCTCCACGCGCACCCACATAACCACACGGTTGACTGAAAATCGAATGACGCGATGAATAGAAGTGCTCCCTTTTATAGTCACAACAATAAGAGATTGATCTATTTGTATAGTCAACATCAAATCAAACAATTTGAAGCCACAGATCATAGAGAAGATTCTGAATCGATCGTACTCCACTCTGATATCATAAAATTGTAACCTTTTTAAATTTGCTTTTGAATTCTTAATGAAAATTAATAAAAATTTTCAATCAATCTCTAACTTTTGCATTTCCTCGTGTGCTGCCTTAATTCATCGCTCCATCATTCTTAAGAATCGAACATTTTACCAAGTGGAGGGAGAACAGCTCCGAAGAGCACTTTTGCACTTCATTAAAAAGAACAAACAGTCTGATAAAATGATGAAGGATTGATAAACCGAGAAATTGCTCAAAATTTGAATTAATATGATCGCTCATAGAAATCTTCCTTCATTTTATAAGGCTTAACCAGAGATATTAAATTTTAGAGTGGAACGGATGCATGCAAATCTTCTGACATTTTCAAATATCTACTTACAGCTTCCATCAAGATTCATGGATCGACATGACCAATGCTGTTGTACACTATGCTCATTAAATTTGGTAATCTAGCTTAGGTGGTTGCCAAAGCTGCCAAGTTGAAGCTATCGAAGAGACAGACAAATACCCGAATAAATTACACTGCTGCAATACCGTTTGCAATTACTGCCCAACTCTTCGACCGAAAGTTTCAAACTTTTATGCTCAACTTTTACAGCATTAAAAACTGATTTTCTTTAAAACAAAACATTCTCCTTCTACCCCATCTCGTCACTATTATCTCTGCATCGCACACCACGCAATATGGATTTTGCATAGGCTGTGGCAAGAAAAGAAACTAACCGCACTGCAGCCGATGGTTCACCAGGCTCTCCAGTTCTAAGAAAGTTCACAAATGCCGGTCCGAAAAGTGGTAAACACCTGAGAAAGATTAGATAGCAGCAGCAAAAAAACGGTATAGAAAAAAAGAATTATGCATTAGTTTAGAAAGCGGTAGTTATACAGTCTTACACTTCCGTTAAAGCATTCGCAAGACCCGTGTACAGCATCGCTGATTTGTTTGAAAGGCGTTGTCTTACCCGATTCTCCCACATACCGAAAAACTTGTCTTCCTTACCGAGGATACTTATTAGATATCGCCTTTGCAGCCAGGTATTTTCGTCATTAAAAGATTCGAATCACCCTTGCATAAGAAATTTACGAGCAGAAGTCGACGTGCTATCGATGGGGTTGTATAATGCTCCTCTAAACATGTTATACCTGTATAAACAAAGCAAATATTACATTCGAATAGGGCATACACATCTTCATCAATTCTCACAAACATCTGGCAGTCAACACATTTCTGGAACAACGGTGCTCACTGCGCTCCTCGAAGTAACTATGTAAGGGTTTGTGACAAAAATGCTAAGAAAGCTGCTAGAATAAGAGAATTGGCGCTATCTAGATGCCAACCTCTAGCGATGAGCAACTACGCGGTAAGCGAATATGTTCGTTTCATGATCCCACTCGAGAACTTCCATTTGCAGAAGAAGGCTTCTATAACGTCGTCCCCACAACCCTCCCCTCCTCCGTTGATCAAGATGGCCAAACATTGCAGGATCCCAACCGCGACCACTTCCATAAGACACATCGAATATACAGCACACCTTATAGCTGACAATCTCTTCAGAGTGCACTCTATCCTACGAAAGTTCAACTGGACAGTTCAGCGTCCGGTTCCGAAAGGAAATAATCCCATCCTTACCTGCTGCAAAGAGTGGTATACCCTGAACCATACCCTGAACCCTCCTTGAAATTGTCCCATGTAGGATTTCAGAAGTATTGTTTCTCATTTACCATAAACTTTAAAGGGAATAAATGAAAAGAATAAACAAAAAGGTGACATTCTGTCGCAAATAAGACATTTCCAAATTTTCTGCACAGTTCCTCAGCAAAGACGACGCTTTTGCAATAGTTTTGAAAAGACAAAAATAAGTGGCGCGCATCCCGCAATATGCATATTACTCGATGAGCGGATGAAAAGCGACTGCCTCGTAAACTGAATTCGCATCTCAAACGCTTATTCTCTCTTATCTAAAGTCAATCCGTACATCAATTTTAATATGTTGCCGACAACAATAACCAACTTGATCACATTAATCAATTTGCAACGCCTCCCACTTCATGCGCCGTCACTCAATCTCACAAAGCTAATGCAACAATGCGGTCTGACAAAACAATAACTGCTGCAAAGCAAGTGAAAAAAAATGCACCGTCCACAATCGTCATCGCCTTGACATTGGGCCAAGTTTAGGACAGCCTCTGCGAGTGGTTCAGTTCGATTTTTGCCAAGGATGCGAAAGATCACCTGAAATGATGTTTTGTTACAGGTGCAGGTGTTGAAACGGCTTCAGTTTACAAGCGAATTGACTTCACGACATCTAAATGGTCACTTCAAAATAAAATGAATACCTGCTGAAGCAACTTCCTCTTCACTAGAATTTTACTTTGTAATTTCTTCAATCTATTACTAGGCAACAAACTTCTAATTAGTAGAGCGATGAATAACGGAGTAGAAACCCATCTTTTTTGTTCCACTATTCCGCTCATAGTGTTTGCTACCGCATGCCACCTGAATCGTTCGTTGCGGCAGACACTTTTTTTTTTACTGAGCGGTCATCGTTGCAAAAAATCCATGTGCATTACCTTGCGAGCAACGGTGGGCCATAGTAGCCGCAAATATATCTCCTCATTGACATTAGCACTCTCAGAAGTCGTTCTCACGGCGTGCGTAAATGCCTCTTCCTTGCCCACCTCAAAGTATCAGCACTAAGAATTCAAACAGTTTAGCATCAAAAACGATATTATTTACTTATCAAAATCAAAGGCAATCGGAGGTCATTAAACTGACCAAGAAGTGGTCATCAGAGTGACCAGCGAACAATGCGATATAATTGGTGAGATAGACAGCCTGCTAGGAATTATCATGACAACTTATAGTTACGCTATGAATCGTAAAGAAAACCGTTCACATCGGAAAGAGTACCACCGTAAGTGTGCAATAGACGAGTTTGCATACCACTGGTTGCTGAAGTGCGTTGCGATCAAAGTGCCACACAACACAATTAAATATAGTCTTGCGGGCATTGAGTTCGAGCATTCCATAGATTAAAATATCACACAAACAACTCATTCAGTTTTATTTAAAATAGTTCTAAAAATACCTTCAAGATAAAGTTCAATGCAGCTCATGAAATATTGCTGCATTTTGGGAAGAAATATTTTATGCAACTCATCCAATGAAAGAATACTTTTATTTGACAAAAGTATCCATAAAGATATTTATCTCATAAAATAGTATATATCTCTGCTATTAATTCTGTGCAGGCGCATCCCTCAATGCAAGTCTCAGAATAACTCATAACTTAGTCGTTAGGAAGAAATTACTTTCAAATCTATTTTTGGCGACAAGTGGAAAGCAGAAGAAAACGGAAAGGAACCGCTCACCTGTACCTGTATAACGAGGTGCGTGTGTGGATGATCGTAGTGGATTATGGCAGGGTCCAGTTGGCATAGCTTATACACACGCACCTAAGCCAACGAGAGGTGAAACAGCCAGCAAAACAACATAACAGAAAGCAACTGACTGAATTTCTAACTGAAACCGCAGCAGCAACGATTTGAATACTCGCAAAATTCTTATGGATTTAAAACTTATCACAACCATTCTGCTAAAAGAACCTAGCAAACGGATATATGTGATCATTAACAGTGAACGCCATGTAAATAAAGATGGCACAAATAGCACAACGACAAGCCCGATTCAGGAACCGAAGGACGAGATTCGACATATATCAGAGCCGCCAAATTAAATGCAGTAAATTTCATGAGTTACTCACAATATCCATCCCATTTTTGAATTCCACCACACTATCTGGGAGTAGGGTGAGCGATTATTGGGCGGAAACATTGGCTGCCGATTAATCCTCCCATCACAATAAATAAGAAAGACAGCAATATGGAAAACGTTGTCTCTGCTTTACGTCTATCTCCATGGAATGGAAATCTAGAAATTTCTTTCTATAGAATGAGGTAAGAAGCAGATATTTTTTGACTTATTTGGATTTATTCATACGAACAACCAGCAGTGCATTCAATGAAGACTTTCGAAAGTACATTTGCTATCACGAAAGCACTCTGCGCAACAGCAAGTTGTTAGAAAGCCGAAATATCCCAGACCGCATTGCGTATCCGTAAGGAGTTAATTTGCATGCGTTAGCATGAGCGGCACGATCACAGTTTACCAATCCACCTGTCAGCGAAGCATGCGCGGCTTGACTATGGAAATTTCTTGATTGAACGATAAAAGAAAAAGTAGTGATAAAATATATTCACTTACTCTCTGTCGGTAAGCTAAAAATGTCCTTAAGCGGTCATGAAAATCTACAATCGATAAAGACAGCGAAAAATGAAAGTGAAAGACGAACGGTCATAGTATGATGGAGTAGCGAGTCAGTGAAAACCATTTCTCTCTCATCGTCAGTAACTTCTTCAAAGGAGGACAAACCGATATTTGCATCGGTATGATGTAAACGACGAATGCATACTGACATCTACAAAGTGTTTTCGATAAATGTGTATAGAGTTCATAAAACAGAGTCAACCTATACTCTGTTGGATCTACTTGTGGGTTAATGTCATGACAACACAAATATTATATAATATATTATTACACCAAAATAGCAAAATTCTATGACAGGCATTTGAATGTAATTTTTAAATCCTTCAAAATGATGAAAGTGGTATAAATTTACTATGGAAAGCGTACGAATGAAGCAAAGAAAATCCAAAACAACTGGGCAAGTAGGTCACAGCAGCTCTCACTATACACGTTTTGACCTTACACCGTCCCCATCACTTAACGCTGTCAGAGTCGCCTTACACTATACGCTTTGTCTCAAGTTCGGACAACAATTGCAGATTCATTTTGTCTCTCGATCCGCAGTCTTCACTGTCTTTCTTTCCTTCACACGCACAGTTGCGGCCAACCATAAAGCACTTTAAAAGAAATTTACGAAAGCGTGGAAGAATAGCCACGTCTGAAGACACATGCCAACTTCTGAACATCTCCACAGAAAAGACATCCGCATGAATGATATAGAAAGATCGTTAGAATGCCCAAATTAGAGGTAGAACAAACAGGAACGCACAAATTGATCGGTGCAACCCAAAAGGTTTCAACGAACAACTGTACATCAAAAACGAGTTTTCGATAAATGAGGTAGATGGTGCAAGAAGTGGTCATTTCCTCCAAAAATTTCTAACCAAAAATTCTTGCAACAGTCGACTTTTCCTGAATTTCGCGGATTTTTTTGTAGGAGACATTCGGACGTTAGCTCGAAAAGTCGTGGCTGGTCATCAGGCCAAAATTATCACAAAATACATAGGACGCATATCTATTCCCCCATCCTTTGCCTCTTTCCTCAGTGTTTCTTCCAAAATGAAGGAAGCCTTATAAAATGTCATTACCCCCACTCCAATAACAGCATTTCATTTCCTCTACATGGAGCAGACTCAGTGAACTTCATGACCCCCTTTTATCTTAGAGATAAAAGCGTTTGATCGAAAAACATTCGCGGACACGCGGACGTGTATTAATGACAGCTCCTATCCTCCGGCCAAATGTGCGACCCCCGAAAAAGGAGACTGGAAGTATTCAGTCGTTTCCGGTGCGGTCATGTCATCAAGAATGCTGATGTTTGTCGTGGAAGTTCTTATTTTTCAAAGACAAACTATACAGTGAAGAATTATGAACGAACCTTCAGGAAGCCACAAAGGGCGCTCATGCCCTCATAATCGTTTTCGGCCTTTCGTTCGTTATTCGACAAAGCGGAAGTGAGCGGAAACCACTTCCGTACAATGCAATGACCATCAGAGCAGTAAATTGTATAGAGATCGCAAACAAATGACCCCCATAAACGATCGCGGCGGAAAAGTCCACCCATTCCATACATCTTAATATTCAAGGCTTTGATACCTTATAATTGACGTATCTGCTGCATGCATTTACAAGTATCAGAAATATTTGTATCACATTTAGACATTCATGAGTGAAGAGGATCTTTCTTGTCCCGTTGATAACGCAAGGGTTTCCCCTACTGGATGAAAACTTGTCATAGAAAAGAAGGAAAACTCTGAACGGAACGGATAAAATGGAGCAATTGGCAGATGGGATCCCATCCCAAATGACGCAACTGCACGTAGATATAAAGCTCATTGACCGCAGTTAATACGCATGTACACTGCGGCAAGCGATAAAGCTACAATAGAATTATGCGTGTATACGTTGCAAAGAAAATTTGATCTAAGCATAGCAATAATTCATGTTTGGGTTTCATTTCTCCACTTTTATATTTGAAACACAACATAGAAGCAACGATGAGCGCGGAAGAACGACCTTAAACTCGAGCTCTGTCTCTCCTAAGTCGGTGAGTTCCTTTTCAATCGTAAAGGAGAGCGTCTCGTTCCAGCTTGGAGTAGCCGTGCCGCTATGTGTAAGAACTGAACGACATTGGCCTTCTAAATAGACACGTAGGGCCACATTAATCTCCTTTTCCGTTAATCCGTGTCGTTGAATCTCAGCCTCGATGACATCAATGCGCACCTTAAAATCAAATATGTGTACACTGCTAATGCCACCCACCAGAACGGTAACCGTCCCATGCTTTGATTTTTGGGATTTGTGCACCATTCTTTTGAGGTGAGGAAATAGAAAAGCCAAATTTTCAAACGGTAAGAATTCGTTTTCTCAGACTACCTTGGCAATAATACCAGCTCTTGAACATCGCAGCTCTAGCTCGACTAAATGAACTCAGTCCTATTTCAAACCTTCCAAAAAATATTGCACCTCAATGGAGTGGGACAGAAAAGATGTACTGCATATTTCATCTGAATACACAATGGTTATTGTGCGTTCTCTTTTTTGAATGAATGAGTGAATGAAATTGTCATTCTTTCGATAGTGAAGAAGGCGACATGCACTTTCAACCACCACGGATGCAAAGTGCAGAGTAGCAATAACGTCGACATAATAAAAAAAATAAGGCCAATCCACAGTGAACGACGGCTCTAGACGGCCTTTTGAAACGAGTTTATATTTTGTGCGATGTTTTAGGATAAAAACGGATATTTCCTTTCTTTTTCCCCTTCCTCTGTTTCTCTTTCGACACTTCTGAGCAATCTGTGTCCTCCCGGAATTCGGCTGTTTGATGTATGCTCCCTACACCATTTATGATGCAAAAATAAATCTCAGCGATCAAATCACCTTGGTAAAGAAAGACCGCTAAAAGATTTTCAACAACACAAATACCTTTTAATAAATATAAATATATTATTATTCCCCTCCCCCCTCCATATATTGCCTCCATAATCCTTATCTTTAGACAACTGCCCGCTAAAACATGCCTTGGGTTTCATTCAGTAAAATTATGAACGGATTTCGTGAACTACTGCCGTGAACATCGTACAATGGAAATTCTTTCCCATCAGTTTTTTGACTGTGAGCTGATGAAGCGCAGGATGAACAAAGGAATCCTATTTATGTAGCTGGATGGTCATGTGCTCATCTCCGCCTTCACTTGTAACTGCATCGCGATCTCCTCTTCCATCTGTCCAATTTGCAAAGGTTTTATTTTTCACCCATCTAGCGTCTCCATGCAGAAAAAACACAAACATTAGTATATATGAGGAGCCCAAGTCGCATACACTGACAATGAATGAGAACGAAGAGGCAACGCTTCATCATTAGCTAGCATACCGAATGCATAAAGAAATCGAATGCAGCGGGCAAAACTGTGAGGAATTAGGAAATTTAAAAAGAGTGAAAATCGAAAATGTTCAAATAGCACAAAATTTCCAGCATTATCTGCTTGGATATTCCCGGGAAAGATACTCCACTCAATGAATTCAATTTAAGAGATTGACTGTGGCACACGTTTTCTTGGTTAGCTGATGATATTCATATCTATATCGTTCATTTTCGGGGGCTTCCTTATAAACCGTGGAGAGCGGGATGCTAGAAAAGCGAAGCAGTATCGGGGGGATGAAGTCGAATTTATGTGTATGAAGATATTTCTGATATGAAGTATTTCTGATTCAAGATAAAGAGCTCTGCCCAGTAATACTGAGCTAACAAAAGCCAAAGTGGACTGAAGAAATCGTAATGCGAGTGAAATGCTTTTGGCAGATCTCTTCAAGCAGTGCAACATCAGAAATGAGATGTAGAGACCACAGACACATGCAGCATTCCTCAGTTGGGAATGAAAGCTTTACTATAATGTAAGAGACACCGATGCTGCTTGGAATGGGGAACGCAATTTGCAATTCTGCAAGATCTCTTGATAATTAAGGAAAATGTAGTGTCCACTGAAAATGCAGTGAATTAATTGTAACGCCAATATCACATACAGTATTAACCGCATAGCCAGCAGTCAGACTGGAGAAGCACAAGTAATGGCAATTGACATGTTTGACATCGCATTTACAATAGGGAACGTTGAAGTGTTACCAATTTCAGCAGCACTCAAATGACCAAGATCTTTTTGCAACAAGTGGAAGTCATCTGCAAGGTTCTCTAACAGCCTCGAAATTTTAAGGTGATCCGCAAAGATGGTGCCATTCTTTATATTGATTCCCTCCGCATATTAGATGCGGCGCGGAGTGTCCATGCCCAGTCCTTATATGAAATGTTTGGTTGATCAGATATCTTCCTATTAGTTGTCACACAGAGTCGACAATCTCGCAATTTTTCAGCTTTAATAGTGAATGTTCATGGGCGAACACCTTTAAAAACTCAGTGTAATCAACGTAAACATGTGGGATTTGATTTGATTAGTGTGAACAAGAGCATATTTGAGAGAGTGTAGATCCGTTAGAAAGGAATCCAAACTGGGTGGAATTATAAGGATTATTTTGTGTGAAGCAGCCTGAAAAAATCATCTTCACAATTATATCATAGATCCTGCAAATAGGGATTGTCAAGTCAGATGACAATTTTCAACATATGTAACATGGGCTACGGGCGAGAACGGAACAAACACACATTTCAGCCAGTGGAAGTGGAGGCACCATATGTTAAGCAGGAAAGTGCTACTCAATGAGAGCGACACATTTGAGGTCACTGACTCTATCGACATCGATGAACGCTATCTGAAGTAATCCGAAGTTTATCACTGAGCTTATCAATAGCATCTGCAATAGCTGCACTACTAGACCGACTATATTACACCACACAATTTCTCCTTATTTTCTGCACATTTTCTCCTGATCCAATTTTTCCTCATTCTCTTAGTGATCTTCAAAATGTACTACGGGATCAAAACGAACGCGTTGTGCTCTCTCTTTTGTATTCTTATCATGAACTTGAGTGACGCTTCTATTCTTCGCAAACAGAAAAAGATTTCTCACATGTGTGTTGAAACAACTCGCGATGCGGTTGAGCGGCTGAACGGCCTACAACATCCTGCCCCTCCCTCCACCCGTAACCAAAGTGCTTGCCGATGCATGCAAGACGCCCAACATAGTAAAAGAAAGACGTTTATAGCTGCCACAAAGCGCGATCTCGTGGAGAGACTTTGACCGATATGGTGTGTCATAATTTAGAGGCTGCCATAGGGTTACGAAAACCGATAAAAAAACAATTATTTGGGGTTAGAAGAAGGCCAAGCATTTCAATAATTCACATCGTCGCAATTAACAGTCAGCTGTGAGGCGGAAAAACAGTCACCAAATCCCTTACAGTTATTTAAAACATAAAATCTGAATTTAAAATAAACGACTTCATATATTCCCCTAATTCAGACAATATATGTGTCAAGTGTTGCTAAATAGAAAATCTACTCGCGAAATGAGGCCTGAAAGAACTCACCTCAAATGGCTCCTTGGTGTTGTCTTTGGGGCTATCAACTACGATTCTTTGCATATAAAAATCCTTTTTCATCTGCTCCTCCTTATAAGGCCGTGATGCAATCAACTCATCCTCTTCGATTATTTTCTCGGCCTCGCTATATTCACTGGACAAGTTACTCGATGAAATATCAGCATTGGGCCGTAATGACTGAAATAGAAGCATTTATGAGTTACCAGCAAACCAATGATGGATTCGGAATAGCAATGAGGGAAACTCTAATATGCGTTGTGACAAAACTAAGCTCACGCGATGTAATGTGGACCACATCTTTCATCAAAAACGCTTTTCCAACATAATGCAAACTACATCATTAAAAAATTTGCGATACAGATATTCCCCGATGCAAGAATTGACCACGTCTACTGATGAATAATGAAAGCGAGATGGAACTTTGAAAGTATTTGGTGACAAAGTTGTTTATCATTGAAATTTAAACCATACAGCACATATTAATCTAAACCATAAGGTAATGTTGTTTCCTTCCGTTGTAGTTCGCAAATGACCTCTTTTGAGTTTGCTCTCCTTCTGGATGATAGCAGCAGTGGAAGGGGGGGCAGGAAGGGGTGCAATGTTTCGGCTACCGAGCCTTTCCATGCTTGCCAGCAGTGCGCTTTTGTTAGTATCACACACAGATGCCTCCTTGTAGTTTATGGTCGGATCCACATGGTCGGAGATGCTATTTCATCGCTGCTGATCGGATCGAACGTGAGCAGTCGATGCCCAGACATATTGGCTATATGGAGTTATCTACCGCAACTTATGATTGCAGACCACTATCTGTGGTTACGAAGTTCTCGGCATGCAACCAAAATGAGCTAAATGCACCCACAAACAGTGCTGCAAGCTATAATGCTAGCCAGTTAGCCACAATTCGGCTTCCATTCTGTCCGGCTATCCACGAAATTCAGTACGAAGTGAGTTTCGTCGGATGGCAACCGAATGTATTTGGTTGACAACTGCCATTTGTTGACAATTTTAAAAGTCGCCAAATTTTTTGTATTACTTCATTCTTGCCTACAGGCTCAGCCAGGTCGACATAGCTCTCGGAGAAAAAGCAGACGGACTGCTTGACATCAACACCGTCAAACTATTGCACATGTCCAAGTTGATCCCTGCTAGTGATCGATACTTCGACATAGCCCTCGGGTCATATGGCTTATTGAAACTGTCTGCAGTAGAAATTCAACGACTGAATAAAGAGGGCTTATCACGCTTTCAGTCTGACATGGACTACGGACAAGTCCGTGGCTAATTTTGTAGAATTGTAGGGAATCGAATCCCATCTAAGCAGACCTCAGTGAACCGTACCGCAGGTATGGCTTGGCGTTTTGTGATAACGAATTATCATACTAAATAAAATTAAAAATAAAAAAGAACAAAAAACAGCGACATTAGGCGGTATGAAAGATGCGCAACAGTGGAGGTAGAAATTATGGAAGCAGAAATGCAAACACATTCACTAACGACGAAGTTTTCTTTGCAGCCTCGTGAGGTTTTATTTGACGTGTTGCTGGCCGATTTTAAGTAAAATCGAAATTGCAACAGGAAAATAAGCTTGAACTCACGTTGCCCCTATAAGCCGAGAATTGCGACGAATGCGCGGATGGTGATGTACGCTCACTGCCAATGCCATCATCGCTCAATTCCTCCATTATCTAGAAAGCAGAAATTATTCATGATTATTTCATAGTAAAAAATAATTTTCAGGTAAATCAGATTGCCCGGGCATTA
This sequence comes from Baylisascaris schroederi, assembly GCA_006503575.1. Classification (NCBI taxonomy): domain Eukaryota; kingdom Metazoa; phylum Nematoda; class Chromadorea; order Rhabditida; family Ascarididae; genus Baylisascaris; species Baylisascaris schroederi. The sequence goes on from QEWY01000431.1 coordinate 264,983, forward strand.
TGGGTTACAGTCGAACGAGAGGATGAGGAGCGGGAGGCAGTGGCCCTGCAACGAGAATTTCTCGAGATAAGATTAGGAAATGGTCGCATTGCCAAAAAGTTCACGGGAAACGATCGGAAATGTCAGAAAATGCAACCTAAGGCTCACATAGGCGGAATGAGACTAGAAAATCTACAGAAACTGTGGAAATAAGTGCAACAAACTTAAGAAGTGATGGGGGAGATTGCAAGATCTGCAAAGTATATGGTACAGGAACAATGGCAGCAAATTTTTATTTGTAAATAAAACGCACAATATCGGAAAAAGTTTGATATTGACTGAAAGAGACACAAGGTTAGTATGTCCATCTCAATCGTATATCTGTAAGTTGGGAAGCCAGCCAAGAGACGTGTATGTCAGACATTCGCGTTAGGTACATGGCACAAAAGATGTGATCAATAGTTAGAAAATAGGATCAGCAACCGTGTGAAAAGCAAACGCCTTCATGATGTTCTGCGATATTCTTTACTTCCGAGATTTTCCAAATCACTTGTCCCTTCCACGCATTAGTGATCTAAACCTCCTAAATGAGATTCGCCATGCAAAGTACATCGAGATCGGGAAACGCTTTTCTTGCTGGCGGAATAATCAGCTATGGATTATAGTAGTTGCGTGTGCCCAACGAAGATACTGTGTGGCCACATTATCAAACCAAAACATTCCCTATGGAACAGAAAAACTGTAGTGATAGAAAAGATTCTTGTAATAATTCGGCCCTAAGTGCTAATTAGAACATATATGCCACTTTTTTTACCGACGTAGGCGAAACGGTTTCGCAGGTAAACAGAAATTCACTCGTCGGAAAAAACGTTACATCATTAAATCGCTTCGTGCCGTGTCTTCCACTACTGACACTAACGGTATGAGAAATGAAATTCGCAACCAAATCAGCAACTGCATAATGGCAACGCTTGAAAATTTAGCTGTGATGCTCCGTTCAATGCAAAAACTACCACCATGACAAGATGCGCAACAAATCTCGCCAGTTATAGCCTACTAACCGCGCCGAAAATCGAGAACGACGGAAAGCAACCTACCCTTCTATTTATCTCCCCCATTTGACAGACCGACCGGTGGCTAGAAGAGAAGGTCGAACAACACTATTGGGGGATCTGTTTCTATGATGGTTTTCTGCCTGGTAGTTTCTTGCGTGGCGCTATTCACGCAAATTTTGAATACACGTAGGCCTGTTGGCGCAAACCGTGCTTCATTTCAGGGCTTTCGTTTTCTTCAACGAAGTGTTCAGCAGCTGTGAGAGGCCACTACATCTAGCGAAGGCTGTGTCGATCGTCAATATGGTACCGTAACGCTATTCATATCATAGTAGCATTTGTCTCTCGTCCCCGCTATTTGTATCTGTGCTACATCTACTTGTGTTACAGCTACTATTTGTGCTTCAGCTATCAGCATTTCGATCAGCAGCTGCAGTGGTCAAAATACTTGTCCTTTCGCCTTTTCTTTGCGTGCGTACAACTGCAGTAGTGGTGGGCTGCTTTGTTGTGTTTCAAAATAAATGAAATGCTGGATAATTTTCTTCATTCTTATGTTGAATAGGTGCGCAACTTCTCCATTTCGCAACATTCGCACAGAATAGCGATATGTTTAATGTCCTAGTACTCGGCTGTTAAACGGAATGATGACATTGTGGGCGCGACTCAATCATCGGGAATAGTTGCGTACTTTTGAGTAATTTTGCAGTCCTGTAACGGAAGCAGCAGAACACTACTTGGCAATCAACAAACACAAATGCTACTAATTTACAACAAATACTCATAACATGGGACATTGCTGCGAGCGAGAAAAATTTAGGAAGAATTATAGAATTCCAAAAAAAACTAAAGTCCTATCAAATTAAAATCAAGCATCGCATTAATCAAAATCGATAAACGCCCCAAGCAACGTACGTTTATGTTTCTTTTCGTTTCTGTTTACTGCGCCTTAGTGATAAGTTTATCCAGATCGTATATACTTTTGTGTTTTCTCTACATGAGACGCTGGAAAAAAATTCATTAAAGGCACAGATGTGCATTTTTCGGTTTCTGACACACAGCAACTGAATCTTGCGATGAAATTTTTTTATTTTTCTCAAATTCCCTTCACATAGAGTTCATCGCATAAAAATTGTTTCCTACGAAAAATTTGCATGTTTCAACTCACATAAAATTATGTTTTATCTGCTTTGAATAAACGATAGAGTTTTGGATATGCTTCGAGTATAAATATAGCACCGTTCATAGTTGCGTCACTGTTTGTTAATATTACTCCCACCGTGTTCGGTTCTCGGACCATGGCCGATGCATCGAAGAAGTTCGTCTTTTTCGTGCGGATGCAGTGAATGCTTGACGGTCGTGTATCCTAGAAGCTGGTAGAGCCGCGTCCACATTCAGTGCATTTTCTTCAGATGTGCTGGGAGCATGTCGGATTATGTATGGGTTTACCGATAAAGAAGGCGAAAAACGTAGTGACTTCAGGACGTCTACTGAGTGTGCCGGGGGAGTGGGCTGGTACTGAAAGTGGGAGGATTCCAAATGAAAAAAATGTTACTTTAGTAACTTATTGAGATATGGAGCAGTCTTTCTAGAATACGATTCATCGTTTGCAATTGGAAACCTTCGAAGTCCGTGCTGTTAGGCTTGAGTTGATTCACAGATCCAGATTCCACTAACAAGTGAGGCGCATTGCCCTTTCTATTTTTCCCATGACCTCTTGAATTGCTTCCTGGCTTTTGTGTTTGTTTGTTTATAAATGTGTTGATTTCGGATATTTGCCGAAACACTAGTAATATATCGAGAAGCTATTTCCTCATGCAGGGTCCTCTTCAATAAACGATAAGAAAAGATTACCAAGTGTGGAGAGATGCACTAATACGATCTTCTTTGAATGTTTATATGCAACCACTGTGCCCTTCCGACATCAATAATTCTACCTGATGAGGACTCCATATCGTGACGATCTTCTCTGGAAATTTGATTTTTGAGCATATGGCAGCGATGGCAAGTGGAAGTGCTGGCTATGCGCTACTTTATTTGCATAAGATTTGACACGATTACGACCGTTGTATTTTTTTCATAAATCAGAAAGGCCATGCTGACAAGTCTACTTCCGCTCGCTGGGGATAAAATATATATTGTTCATGTGAAAGCTTTAAATAATTGATAACTACGTGAAAATGTACTTTATTGCAGAAAAGACGTTAAATCGAGCAATTCCGCGAATAGCAGCGGCGGCAGTGCAGGTGTGCAGAAATCACGGTCCAGTTCACGAAAGAGTGAAGGGTAAGCAGATAAGCACTGTTAATTTGCGCGTTTTTTCCGACTTGGAGTAAATGGTGAGATGGACGCAGGTGGTGGTCGGGTGAAAATACAACTTTTACTTGACCACTGACCAGAAATGAGATGAAGCTAATGAGGCGCACTCGTTCAAATGCCTGGAACAATTTCCTCCCCAACTTGCTACTGACTAGTGCTTGTCCTGTGCACTCATGCTACCCATTCCTCGTCTTTGAGTGGATACCCGATATCGCAAATGTGGAGAAGTTGTCCTCCCCTTAGTGGGATCATCGCATGAGAAGGACTAAGAATGCCTGTAATGTGCGAAATTTCAGCTCGAGAATTAGAAGTAAAATGCCTTCGAACATGGCACCCTCCCCACAACGTGGCCAGCTGAAGAAGCTCTTCATGAAATTGGGCGAAAAAGTGGGCGTTATGGAGAAGACCGAATATACGGGCCGTTTTAATGACGCATGCACGGATGTTGATGACTACAAGGTATGCTGAGTGAGCAAAATCGTATATTTCTCACATCATGCGGAATTATGAGAATGTCTTCGGGTTTCATTGAGTTCTATTGGCCGATGCTCGATATCCCTGACACATTGACAGCTATATGGGAAAGAAAGTGTCTGGTAGCGAGGATCTTAGTTGTTCGAATGCGAAAACAAGTGTGCACTGCAAGGCGCATAGAGCTTTTGATCATGCTCATGAATGGAACTCCAATCACTGTAGAAGATCAACTTGGTCTGGACTTATTGATCCGACCATTGGATGTAGCAAGTAATTGACTGTCGTTGCTTTAGATCATCACTACTAAAAAAGCCAACGTAATGTGCAACAAGGTACAAGAACTCGTGACTTAACTTAATATTACTTCTGTTCTTCTCTTGAAAGAACTCGGCTATTTCGGAGCGTGAAAGGAGAATCCTGGACTATGTCGAAGTTATCTCCCTGCTGATAAGAAAAGACAAATTTTCCATGAACGGCAGAAATTTTCATGCACAATTTTACAGATATCAGATGAACTAGAAAAATGGCGGTTTCCACATTGAAGGTGTGAAACATGTGAGCGAAATGAAAGCATCGTCTAGTGAATAAACGCTTCCATCCTAATTATCAACAACCTCCCACTTCACAGGATTCGGAGAGCACATCCACTCCGTTTCGAAACGCCTGGATGTCGAAAACGCAACATTTCCCATTGGGTTCTTGGAGGCAGCTTTGCAAACGGTGATATCTCAAATGCTGTTGCTTTCGGCTACATTATTTCTGCTCATTCTTCACAACTGCACAACTTGTTGCCCGTCAGCATCAGTCATTTTATCAACGCGCAATCAGAAATAATATTGGCATCGAGCTTGATTCAAGGAAATCTTTCCTTAACTAATCTCTCTCTACGTAAAAATTCGATTCTATAAGACCACATTTCACACTGCCTATTGAAAACGATGCCACCATTCGTATCATTAACGCATGCGCTAACCTTTCGAGAATTATTGCACTTAGCCACTGTGCCCAACCCAAGAAACACATCCGTCATTCATAAAATGCTCACCGACTGCCATCGCTAAGCACCCACAACTACATTAATATGTCTTGTTTTTGAATCATTCATGTCATCTTTTATACTCCGCGATATTCTGCTGAACACCACTTTATATACTCCATATGTTTATTGCGTTATCCCATTGTGTTTCACTAGCGTTTCATCATCTTTTTTCTCGTAAACATGTTTCCTCGGAGCCTTTCTGTGCTCTCGCCTCATCCGATGGATCGGCTTCGCATGCCTCCATATTCTCTCGTTAGTCAGTAGTCCTCGGTTGTTTAGTTCTATGCATCCATGTTTTATGTGATTCTTTTGTTGAACATTGCACGCTCGTTGTTTCTCTTCATCCATTCCCGAGGAGTTGATGAACTTATTCAACAAGATGCTTTATTTAAGGTAGTGCTTGAAGATCTGTCGATTCATCTACTCTCGGTGATGCAGCAAGATCCACGTTACGTGCCGAACCCTCCTGCAGCAATGAACATCGAGCCGCCACCCAACGAAGACCCATGGGAAATGCTCACCCCTGTGATGGCTGTCATTGAGCAACACATGGAACAGAAAGCGGTTGCTTTTTTATCGAGTCCAAAATTCTCAGCCATACATATCTTGGCACTCAATTACTCGAAATATATTTGCAGGATAATAAGGATAGCTTGTAAAAACATAAGCATGGCGGGCCATTCCCATCTGGTGCCATTCCAGAGCGCAGGTGTAAAAGACAGGGACAACTCTAATCCATAGTCAATAACATCGCACCACTCATCACCTTCTCAATGATTGCAATAACAGAAGATCCATGCATTTAGTTTCTTATAGCGTTGAATTCCATTTGCCAATATTTTTGATCAGTGGATCTGACCACAGTTTTGATGCTTCTCTCTTGGCAGCTTTTACAGTTGGACTCCTTATTCGATTAAGAAATATTGCCAAATAAATGAACATTAAAGAATTCAGCCAGTGGAGGCAAGAACGGCCTCGTCAATGAAATTGGCTCAACTGCATCGTGAGTTCCAGAAGAAAGGAAGACGTTGCATACATGCGATACGTACATTTCTCAATGTCGAGTACGAAAATCTCAGGGACGCGAGAAAAGGTGCAATCCTTTCTGCTTAGTAATATTCCTCCTTTGCAAACACCTCCATTTTTTTTAAATCGAATCCCCTCCGGAAGGAGGCTAGGCCGATTTCGAGATGGATAGCTAATTANGGGGGATTCCAGGGATATTAAATATACGACCATTTCGGTCAACATCAAGCATGAAATTTCAAATGCAAGTTAAAACAGAAAACGGTATTTGTGATTAGAACAAATAAGAACGACAATCAAAAAATCAAATCTGTCATCAACCCGACAGCAAGGGAACGATTCGGGAAAGCCGCGAAATATCTGCTTCAACAACCAACTTAAAAGTAAAAGGCGCTATCCGACAGCATATCTTGCAGCTTACAGTTGTGTGACAGCCGCTTATAACTCGAGAGGGCTGTCAAACAGTTTATCGTGAAAGTTGCAATCTCAGACTAAATCAGACATAATTCAACGTAATTCTAAAGTTAGTTTTGCACTGCCGATCATTTCATGTCGCTGGGCCTACTTGGCTGCCGGTCAACCTATTGCATCGGAAAAGGTTAAGTGAACGTTTGTAGATCTGGAGAAGAAGCGCCAAGAACTTGACTTCGCGAAACACGAGCTGAAGGCAGCTAAGACTCCCGAATCCATTGAGGTCAAGAATGCAGTCTACGAGCAAGCACTGATGCAGTTCAAAACGCAACTCGAGAAGGTCCGTTAGGCTAAACGATTCGTACTATCCGATTGTGGTGGAGAGGGGGGAGGGGAAGGGGTCCTGGAGCTGATCACACTTCCTTTCGTAGGTCTTTGATCAACTTGTCGATGCGTGCCAAAAAGTGACGAACTTCCGCGATGAGGTTAAACCGTAAACAATTTTCAAAAATTTCGATTGGAACTCTATTAGATCAGTAATCCGGCGGGGACCGTAGCGCAGTTCCGGTGCTGCACAACATCCTAAAGAGCACTTATGTGAGAGCATGCTTGGATGATGTGGGGTCAATTGCGTGCGCCAAAAAGTTGCAGCCTTTTCTCTGGATAGCTGTTTTCAAGAAAGTCCACCGTTGTTAATTTTGAGAAGAAGAATTGTGTTAGTTCGGCTATAATTTTTGGCGTAATAAGATTGCAATTGGGTCATAAGTAAACGAAACAAGGTATTTTGTTCTCAAGTATGAACAACTGCCCACCCGTAATATATCGAGAGCTTTTGCGTTCGACAATTCTGAGCTACTTTGCACTTTATCTACCTGTTTTAGTGTACTGGATTACCTGCATCGTTTCCATCACAACAATACAACACTAGCAGAATTTACAGTAATAACAGAATTTATAGTAATTTATAATAGCTCAACTTTCTCCATGCAAATTTACCGTGGAGGAAATTGACAACATAAAAAAATTTCACAGCATCAACTTGTGGTTTCGGGTTTATGAACTGGTGTGGTGATAAACAAAGATAATGGTGGAGTTAGTCTGGGTCGAAGGACCACGAGCGCAAAACTTCGGAACCTTAGGCACATCTTCGAATTGCGAAAGTGAGGTTCTGTGCCGTTTGTAGGATGGTGCAATGCTGTTATCATTGCTGTTATCATTATTATTGTTAACACTTACTGTATCCTGTCATTGTGCATAACATATGACAGACATTCTCATTTCAGACCGAGGCGATGCTGAATGCTGTTCCGAATCACAAGGAGAACCATCGAAAAGAAATCATTAAATTTTTTGAGGTCCCATTTTTGCTATGCAAACAACTCCTACTTGCGGCTTTTTAAATAAGTAAAGCTGCAAACCTTTCCACGTTTATTTGGATGAGAAATAGTGTGGCCATGCCTAGCAAAATTTGAAACCAGCCAAGCAAACTACAGTCTCGTTGGTTATGCATTTTTGTCAACCCCTATTCGGAAACATGCACTACAAAATGGTCATGCTGCAAGATTTGAAGTTAGAGGTCGCCGGGGATTTATTAAAGCCTTTTAGAGATGGGATAACACTCAGGAAATATTTCCACTGCCCATAGGGGTCGTTTTGCGCCGTAGCAGAATAATAATCAGTTCTTAGCAACGTAGCGAATTATTTGATGAGCTGTGCACTGAATCTTATTTTCAGGTTATGAAAAGATACCATGAAGATTGCGCTATGGCGACAACAGTGAAATGAATCCAGTAAAATGGATAAAGAGCCGCTGGATGTGAAGCAGAAGCTAAACAACCCAATTTGTATTAGCACCTCTTTTTCTAGTTATCTCATTGTTCACAGCTTACCGATAAAATACCGTTGATATCGCGCAAGTTCGTTGATTTCAGCGTCTACACCCATTTCTGTGCTCATGCTTAAAGTTCATTCAACTCGTTTGCCTTGGACCATAAGCGCTTTTACATATACATTGCCCTTTAATAAGTTTTTTTAGAGAAGCACCTCATGCATACATCATCAACCAAAACGCAAATCCCGCATTTTGCAAATACACATCGATACGCACACTTACGAGTGGGTATTCTTTGTCTACTAGTCAAACTTTTTCATCTGATACGTGGCTAAAAACTTGGTGCACTTTTTGATCCGTGGGCTAGCTGTACTCCGGCAGTGCTGCGAGCATTCATTCGTCACCTCGGATGTTCGGCTTTCGTGTGGAACTTTCAGTGATGTCATCAATGACTTCAACAACGACCGTATCGAATGCGCAAGTATTCCTGCCATTGCGCCATACCGAAATGATTTCTACTGGTGTTTCAACTGTCTTTGGACAATATAGAAAAATCTCTCAAATGCTAAGAAAAAGCTGTGCAAAGTAGACTCGATAACTCGGCTACAGGAAATGCCTCACCAACTACTTCGAGAGCTAAGTGCGACGTCGACGGTGATGCGTCAACGTCGCGCAGTGCGGAATGAGCACGCGGGATCTGCAAGAGTAATCTCTAGTGCCGCAAAATCTAAGCAAAGGCAACTTTGAAAATTTCATAAGCTCCTGCTCGTTAACAGGTGTCTGCATCGGTGATGAATACAATAGCAAATAAAGCCAACAACAGCTCTGCAAAGTAAGATTCCTCTGAAGCACTTGATATCCGATCACGGGGGTCGGATATCAATAAGCAAAAACATATGCAACGGGGATTCAATAAGCGAAAACATACTGCACCTTTGAGAAAGAACTACACAGTACACTCGCGATAAATCGAATGAATGACAAATCACTTTAGAGCATTTTGTGAGTGCAATCTGCTCGTTCCGAAGAGCAAACCAAGCTGCGCTTGACTAGAGCCGTCGGCGCTGTGAGCTCATGGAGAGCGCCAACTTGGACCGTTAATTTGACCAACCATCATCTTCGAACTGCTCGCACAGAGGACCGTAATTTCGACGAAGGGTGCGATTTGAAAGGACGAAAATGCGTTCACAGCGAAGCAGCTTTTTTGTAATAGCTCTTCGATTGCTGTTAACTGTACAATTTGCGAACGTGCTGTAAATTTGCCTTGAAACTCGCTTCAGTCGACAGTGCTGCATTCAGTCACGGCGGTTGGCTGAATTTAAAAGAAGCCGACGACCAAAGAGTTTGATGCCTTCCGAGCATTTCTGATTGTAGTGCTTTTCTGAGAGGACAGTGATGAGTTACTGAGTCACCAAAAGCTACTACTTGGCTGCTGTAAAGCATCTTTCGAACGAAAAGCCTATTAAGCTATGAGTGCAGCTAAGACCAAATGTTCAAAGAACTTTTTCAGAGAAATGTGCATAACTTGTGTTGGTTATCCCGAATATTATTATTTGGAGGTATAAAGAAAATTTTGCTTGTTGGAGGGTCCAGAACGTGAAAATTTGAGCTTTGAGGCCTCGAACCTGGAAAGTTATTACAATCAATTCAGAGTAGCTTCGAAGTTGGACAGAGGGGGTTCGCGGTGCAGCTGTTCTCTATTCCGCTTCCGTGTCATAAAGCTTTGTTACATGGCAACATTGTTCTCATCTTGTTATGTTGGGATAAGGTTGAGGAGTTCACTAGGTTATCCTAAAGCTATCTCAGATCTCGTCAGCTCGGCTGAATTTAAATTGCTGCGTTCGGCCCATATCTGATATGCTATTGAGCACAGTGTTACAGACCAATTTCGCTGCTATAGATCACAGTGAATATTCCGCAAAGAAATACGGCTGGAACGTTTTTGAACATTATCTAAAATAATACGATGCCAGGAACCGGATAAAGAGACGGTACATGATGCTGGGTATTCCATAATGGATAGGCAGTAAGTAATGAAGGTGTTTTGATAATGTTCAAAACCACTGTTCTGCACTACATCCAAGTAATTTCAAACCATCGTCACGCAATACTATACCCAAACTGAATTCATTTTCTCCCTCTGTTCCAATGCAAATTCGGTCATTTGTGAAACAGAATTCGCATCTGCAAGTGGAAAGTTCGCCACTCCCGGAAACAGGGAGATCGAGCAAAGTTATGAGGAGCACATATATCTATCACCAGACTCAATCTTCCCAGGTTCACTAGTTTCTCAATAGAATCAAGAACGCGTACATATGTTTGGAGATCACTCATTCATGCAAATGATAGTAACTGCTGAGCACTTTGTGGCAGGAGGGTAGAATTCATGAAAAAAATGCCGAAAATCTGAAACGATGAATACGTCTATTGCTAGAGGTGGAAGTGAATGCAAAGACATACTATTATCGTGCTGTGTTACCACTGTCAGCAACAAACCATCTGCGTGCGAAACTAAGAGGTAGACTACATTGCTACGAAAGAGGTGCCATGCCTTAAGAGAAGAGAAGAATACAGCGAGTTGAAGTAACGAGGGAGTGTCGAATAAACGACGGTGCCTTCCAAGCAGAGTATTTCACTGGACTTTATTTCTCATGCAGATAAAAGCTCTCCCGATTTTATATGTTAAAGATATAGTGGATATCTATTACCTGGTAATGATGAGCACTCTATAGTTGAAGGTGCGTTGAATACTGTTCTCGAATAGTGTCGTCAATGATGTGTTTTTGTCGTATTGGAAAGTGATTTGCGAAATAGTCGCAAATTCCCCCCATTTCCCACAATCGGGTCGCAGGTGTGCTACTACAATCCATGATTGCGAATATATAGGGGGTTAGAAATGACAACTTATCGCAAGCTGAGATTTGTTCGGATCACGCGTTTTATCAATATCGATCTCAACTGCAAACATTTATTTCACAACTGGTGCACGCCGCAGGCAGATTAAACCAATTTTGGAACATGCAAGAGGAGTCTAACAACCACATCACAAACACGGATAAACTCGACAGAGAAAGTGCAGTGGTCATTTACCAGAGTTCTCGAAACTGTAGACTTCTCCAATGCACTTATCCTGAGGGACTCAAGGCAATACATCATCATTCACTGCGAATCATTAGAACAGAGTGGGATATCAAAATGATGCGTGGGATTTTCTCTACCTGTTTTCATTCATATAAGCTCAATTTCTATTCGCTTGTTCGCAACGAAAGTGGACAAATTTAGAAATTATGAAAGAACAAAGTTGTTACAACAATTACTAAGTATTCATTTTCAAGTAGATTGTTAAGTTCCAGAATTCAATATTCTAAAATAATGTCCTCTCAAGCACCTAATTTTATCCAAGAGAAGATTAAACAATCTCGCGCCCAATCACTTTCGAGACCATCTTGCAAAGAAATGAATGAAAAAAGAACTTGTGACTGGGGATCCCAATCGTTCAAAAATGATGACGTCGTAAAAGTCAAAATTTTCCAGCATGTATTTAGATAGAGGTATATTTGCAGCAGCGGAAACATTCTCGGATAGTGCACTTCATAAATTAACAGTTCACTGCTAAATTCTATCCAGAGTGCACATTCCATAACCTAAGTAATATGACCTATGCGTCTCGTTCTTGCTGCAGCTAAGAACGCTGTAAGGGTGACCTCAATCACACAATGCATAACTCTGCGTGCGAACACTTTGTTTCTTAAATGAGGTTAAAAAACTGAGAGAGATTGGTCGTTTAAAGGAACAAAATAAAAAAAGCAATTCATCATCATAAGTAACAGTGGACAGTTATTTGGCAGTAAATCTCCGTGTTTTCTTTTATTCTGAGTCCCCATAAGTTTGCTTTGGAAACGCCCATTATGGCCATTCTGCGTCTGTGTAACGTGTGAAGTACTTCAGTACATCCACAGGGCCATATGTGGTCTTCAATTCCCAACTTTTGTATACCAAAGCAATTATGTGATTATGTGTATTTAAGAAATTTTCTTGAAACGACAACTTCGCTTTATCATATAAAACCCCGGGTATGCAAATTTTTGGAATTGCCATTTATGATTCCTTTAACTGGATGAGGGACCTGGACGACCCTCATTGTTAGCTAAGAAGGCAGCATGATGCGGTTGGCGACCACAATCGTCTTCGGGGTCATATCTATTGTGGCCTATGGTAGGTGTTTACAGCAAATTGGATGTTTGCCTGATGCTCTGTAACGCAGCAATACTTTCTTGCCAATCCGCTGCTTATATCTGAACCTAATTCAACAAAATGGTTGCAAAGTTCTTTGTAAATTATGTGTGACCAAACGAAATGCTGTCTGAGCTTTCATATGTCAAAAAGTTCGGTGAAATCAAAACTAAATGTAATATATAAGACAGACGAAGCAATTTTTGTGGAGCGCTGGAAAGAAAACATTCGATAAGTAACGGTCAAAGACCATGGAGAAATTGGAGGTCAGCTTGATCGGCCATGTCGAGCTACAGTCAGTCAGTCACACATTGTTAATTTCGAAACGTCTTTTCAACTCGTTCCTTGAGCTTGGGGTACCGCGTGATTGATTTCTTAATTGGAACGTGTAAACTCAAATCTGGAGACTACGCCACTATAATTTTTCAAAAATAGCGCCTCATTTTATACTCATCAACATCAAAGATTTTTTTTTGCGCTCTGGCGCAGAAGCGGTACTGTGATCGGTTGGTGTCGATCACAATGAAGGCCCACGGACGTATCTGTATGTCGGCCTTCCTTGCAGGCTCGAATCGCGACCACGAAGAAATTAAATTTGTGAATTGTAACGGTAGTCTAAGGCGATATTGAGCTGAAGTGAAGGAAGCGAGAAGTTATCAGATTTGGCTGAGGAAATTGTTGCTTCCTTGCAGAGAGTGGATATTTTGTACATCATGTGCCGTTGGTGGTTCCATCCGTTGCGCTGAATATCTCATCGGTTCTTCATCGTGTTATGATTATCATTTTCTTACTTGACGGAATATTTCCTTTTTAAAGGTTATTATTGCGATAACACAAAGAATATATTGAAAGGACCGCATTCCGACAGGATCTACTGCCTCGGTATTTCGAACAGTTTGGTTTGTTAGTTGCACAATTGGGCATATTTGCTTGCAATTTTTCCACTAAGAGATTCATCCACATTAAAAAGAGACGAGAGAGAAAAAAGATAAAAAGGCATAATAATAATGAATGAAGCTAAAATATGTTGGTGCAGATGGGCAATCAAAGAAATCTTCTTAAGTGACGTTGAAAGTGACTAAGAAAGATTCGACATAACTCTCCATACCTCGTGTTTTTTCTAGCATGTTGTAATTCGCTCCTTTATCGATATCTGCATAGAGTGGTAAAGAAGCATTCGTCAGTTATTATCTTCTTTTATGAACACTGTAACGCAGTATACAGAAATGGAAATTCGGTGCATCATTTTTATTGCTAGCTTCGTCACTTTAGTTCCAAGAGGTCATCCGAAGTCCTATTTGATTAAAAGAACTCAGGTGGGCAGTAATCGCACTGTTATTTTCGAAGCGATATGCTGAAGGAAGTGAAATACTACGCCATTGGATTTAAGTTCAAAAAAATTTGAAACAATCCCGTTCTGAAATGTCATCTTATCATAGCCTTCACCTCAGTCCAGCCTTAGAGATTTCTATCTGCCGGACCAGCTAACTTAGTGTTCATATTCAAACTTGAATAGGGTGAACTTGCGCTCACCGTACAGCGTTCACCCTATTCAAGTTTAAATAGATGGAAATCTAAGCGATTTACAGCTCCAACATTTCAGGGACATCCACGCGAACTTTACAACTTACGCTATTGCAAATATTTCAGTGAAAAAGCTACGTTGGCATCTGTACACGCTTTTAGTATTGGTCATATTATAGCACGTAAGTTCTTCGAAATTATACCGCTTCAAGCGAATTTACTCAAGGAATTGAATGATTCACTCGTTGGATATATTCGCTGTTGCGATGTGCTTCCTCGACTTTCTGTCTATTTTCTTGATCATTACCGTGCATTCATATGGCTATTTGAATCTTATTGAATAACATTGTGGGAGTGATCATCGCGACGGAGTACAGCTAGATGAAAATGCTCTTATTAATGTTGCTCAATAGTGTAATACCTCACAAAGATCAGCTGGGGAAGTTGAAAATGGATTCGTTTGAAATAATCGCAGCAAATGAAGTACGGTCGCTATTTTCAAGCAATATGATTTAGGCGTCAGTAGGGTGTTGGAATGAATGATGCACCTTACATTCTTTATATTCGCCCTTTGCACATCCATTATTGGAACTATGATCAGCATTGTTCTGAATATATATCTTCTGGACACAATTGTCACAGCTTAAGATGGCCGCTTTGCGAGGTGGATGATTCTCTTTCATTCAACTCGTTCAGAAGGACCACTGATGAGGATGATCAATCTGTGTTCTGCAAAAATCCATAAATTCGCCTCATTTGAAGCTTTTCTATCACGCTTTGAAGCTTATAGTTCGCAGTCACAGCTCGCAAATACACTTAAGGAGCGGCATCGCACATACGACCAGAGGAGAAAAAACGCAAAACACGTAATGTTCAAGAGAACCAAGTGGCCGCCGCCTTTGAGCTAGACCAAGTGATTCGTCGCAAGCATGAAGCTACGGTTCCTTCTCACTTCAAGATGACATTATACGAGGACGTATTGGATGCCAGCTTATTAGTGAGGCCTCCTTCAAAAGGTCACAAGGATTAAATGGAGTGATGAGATTTGCTCATTTTGATGAGAAATTTCTCCCAGAAAATAAGTGACATGTCAAGTTTATCAAAGAGGGATTCTACCTCTTCATCCCGTGAAGTGGAACTCCAGTACCTCGTTAGAGTACGATATATTTCGCGTTCTACTTCGAATCATTCGCAACAATCACTCGTTTACACTGGCTTTCCGCGTCCTGAATTACAGATTTTCATAAAGCACACTTCTAAAGGTTGGCGTGTTCTGATGGCTTTTGTCAGTTTTTAGGTCTCTATCGCGAAACTAGCAAAGCTAGGCGTTATCCAATGTCACGTATGGTATTTTGGTTTGGGCTCAAAACTATCAATGGCACGTTATTGTTCGATGATGGCACTGAAACGGCCACATTTAGTGATTTGCTATCTCGTCTTGACGTAGAGAACTTTGGAAGAATGGCGGATGATGGAGAAAAGTGTTGGTCAATGAGTCTGAATACAAATGGTCAGTTGCCTATTTTGGTTTCGTTTATATTTGCGTATAATTGAAAGGAACACCGATTAGAAAGACCTTCTCTGCTGATGAATCTCGGCTGTACTGTTCAACTGTTGGGTGAGTGCATCAGATAAAAAGGAGAATGTTTAGTTACGACAATGTCGACGGCGGCTGAGATGTGTAAGCGGGATAACATGCTGCTGATCTTCAGAGGCAGGTGTGGATCAATAGGTAGTTTTGTGTAGCCCTTAATTTTGGTTAAAGTACAAGCATCACCTACGATGACATTGACATGATCTACAGAACTCCAAGCGGGTGATTGCCACAATGTTCGGAAAGCAGTTATTCGTGAGAAGGGCCGAAACGTATCGATAACAATAAAATGCATGCTACTGATGAAGGCCGAAATGTGCTGCTGAATCACTATAACAACTTGGTGGAAAAATTGAGCAATCTACATAATTCGATGTCGAACTTAACCATTCTGGGTACTTTGATAATTAGCAATGACTGCTGGAAAGTTATAATTAGGGTTAGATGTCAGATTGTAGATTGGGTATAAAATCAAATCGCGATTATGGGGGAGGGAGAGATATTATTTCGGAAGATGGGAGCACGAGGGAATGTAATTTCCGGAGCGTCCATCTTCAAAAAAAAAGAGGGAAAAGATCACTAAACCTCCGTCATAAGCAGATCTAAAATTGCAGTTTGCAGGGCACAATATAACGTTCCACAATATGAAATGCGAACCAAGCGCAGAATTTGTTCGGGCAAAGAGAATTTACATGAGCGCCCTCTGTCAGTATGAAAAAGTGAGTTGCGGTTTTATGTCGCTCATTCACTCATCGACCCAAACTTAGTTAGCTCAAACAGCCTAAATTGGCGAATGGCCTAACCATTTACGATGAACCCTCCCTTCTGCTAACGCACGTTTTCCACAATCGCTACACACTTTGCGGAGACGAGTTTCTCTTGCAGCGATTATTTGATTTCACTATATTTCTACTTCTTTCAGGACAACATTATTCTACAGCTATTATGTGCACTTATGTTCGGTCACGTCTGCACTATTTTTTAATAAAGATGAAAGAGAGAGCTCTGAAACAGTACATCTTGAACGAAACTACCCGATGTATATAAATCCGCCTGATTTATTACGTCACTCTATTTACAGTCAAATTTTAATTTTTTGAGTCATTAAAACATTTTCCGAAGTACGTCATCCTCATTCATCAGCTTATAATTCACATTTACAATGATATGCGGAAATTACCGGTGAGTGGGGTATAGTGGATGAGATTATGTAAAGACTGTGGCTGTCTATCGCTAGCATCGACATGCCATCATGTGCGTCTTTCCTGCTCGAAATTTGATTCCTTTTGAATACAGCGATGGATTTGATAAATCCCACACGCTCCACAGTCTATCAATTTCAGGAAACAGCGCTGATGCCTCTCGATGCCTCTTGAACTATTTTTAGGTCCTTCTTTTTGAGGTTCCTTTGACAGTTATTGAACAAAGAAGTGAATCCAGTAATACTGCATCTTTTATTCCGAGACCATCTGATGGCATTTTTAACAGACGCTTTTGGTGCATGAACATGCAAACTTAACTTTGGTGCATCATCCCGCACAGCTGAGCAGTTTTGCAATTGTGGCTGTGTTAGTGTATGCTGCCTCAGTTTCTGTGGTCATCTATTAGTTCATTTCATCATTCAGAACAGCAACTTTATTGCTCGATCATCCCTTTTGGGAAATCCTGAGTCCGCTGCACTTTTTTGATAGACGTCATCACTCATGCTACCGAATAAGTCTGCTGAACAGACGATTAAAGTCCCACTTTCTGTCTAGAACCTTCAGAATATGGAGGTCAGATTTTATCTCGCCCTTCCCAGTATCCTTAGTGACAAAGAACAAGACGGACAACCACGGGAGAATGTCGCATCCGAAAATTGTTAAGTGAGCAAGACGAGCAAAGTTAACCTTCCTATCTTCAATGTGCGATCGCTGTCAAGCAGCAAGGCTTCAAAGAGAAAGTGAAGTTGACCGGGTTCCACGTAGACAAATTCGCGAGAGCCCGCATTTTGTAAGAAACGGCATTTGGACTCCGCTGATCTATTCTCGAGTGCAGCGGGACAGTAAGGCTGCTTGGTACTCTGCTCCACTCGTTTATATTTCAAACGTGTATTTCCTGAGACCTGTATTAATGAGGGTTTTCACGAAGAAAAGTGGTCAGCGGTGAAAAAGCTGCCAGCGACAGAATGAACGACTTCGACCGAAAAGGCTTCCGATCACTGGCCGAAGATCAATCTTCTTCCTTCATGGGACATCGCTAGAGCAAAGTAAGCAAATAGGCGTCCGGTGGATAAATTCCAGATCACAACAAACACTTCCGAGCGCAGTTTATCCCAAAAGGGAGAAGACGTAGTGACGGTTAGAATGAAGATATGCTTCCATCTTATTCGACCGCGAAATGCTTCCATCTTATTCGACCGCGAACATTCTCGCTGTTTTTTTTTCTCTTTTTTTTGTATGTAATAAAACATGGGAAAATCTTGAATCGGATTATTAGGAAGTTAAGATCTGTATCTAATTCTTTTCATCCGCTGCCCCGAGTAGCTATCTTTCCTAAAAATTTGTTATGAGTTCGTTCTTCTCGAATGGAAGAAATTTCTCTCCAGTAAAAAATGTTTCTCATTCAACTAGGAATTCGTCAAGGTTGTATCCACATAGACGACATTATATGAAAGTGCACAGCATCCGCTCCCTTACCTGGCGGTTGCCTGCGCTTGCATTCCTGTGTGCATATGCATTGGTATGACTGCTCGTAATTGTGAGAAGACTTTTTAACGCTGTCTACTGTTGGGTGATTTCAGTGCGGTGATTCACAAAAAACATCCCACCTATTTTCGACGAAAACTTTATTAGTAATAAGACGATTACCTATGCTTAAATGAATAAAGAAAACTGTTTTTATACTTGAGGGCAATAATTCTTCAAAAGAAGCGCCCTGAAAAGTGAAATTAAGAGCTGTCATTCCAGCCAACCTTCGGAAGATGCTGTCTGAAGCAAATCTCTTGTTCGCCAGTTGTGGTATAGAAGTCAAATTTTGCTCACGAAGGATGAGTAAAATTATTCGATGAAAAACGATGAGAACAAAATGGAAGTTTTTTCAGCCCGAAGAATCTGGAAATCACGTGCTCAAAAAAAGAGAACTTGAAGGAAACAAAGAAATCAACGGGAACGAGAACGCAACCGGGAAATTGCCTTCTTACATTTTCAGCACAGTGCTCGATAGAGACCACGACATCGTTGATAGCATTCTTCAATCGACTTATAATTCTACGGCAACACAAGCTGCAGTGGCAGAAACATCTCCGCTCACCTTTGGAAGTTCTACGTATTTTGCAGACGTCACTTCCAGTAGTAAGAGTAACGAAACGGAATCTTCTGATGGTATGACGACTGGTTTGAGCCAGACCGAAAGTCTCTCTGACAGTGGATTCCTCATGGGGGCAACCACGCCGTATTCACGAGATACAACAATTGTTGGAAGACGATTTAGTGAAACGAAACGGGTTTTTGCGAACACACATTCTAAAGGCACGCCTACTGCAAGACTGCTACCCGATATCACGGATATTCCAACCGGCAGTACTGGAACCCCCTCCTCTGAGGGAAATCAGCGGAGTACTATTGCCTCCCAGTCGCTATCGAATACCCCCTCAAGATCGGATGTGGTTGCCTCAGAACCCTCAAACACAGGTGCCTCAGCAACAACGACCGCCAGAGAAACAACTACCGTAGCAGTGAAACAAACAATTCTTTTATCAACCGGAACGACCGCATTATCGACTAATCGGCTTTCCACATTCACCGATCTTACGAATGTCACTAGAACCACGCCGGCTTTCACGACTAGAAACATTACTACCACTGTAGTTGCTACAGAATTCGCGAAAACCATCAGTACTGAAAGAACGGTTGCATACGGTATAACTTCCTTGAGAACGAGCACTGTAGGTGCAGCACAGTCATCAGGCGTGAGTGCCGCACATTTTCCTAGCACAGCACCCATCAGCAGAAAACATTTTAGCCAAAAAGCCGAGATGGAGATAACTCAAAGTTCCACAACAAGCCAAAATTATGTAATTAATATGACGTACACCGATTCGCACAACAATGGAACATCATACACTAGCGAAAGAATTGAGCGCATGACCTCAACTTCAGCCGTAACTGCTTACTGGAAAAAAAGCAATGGTAAGCTATAAAATAGCCTTTTCACCAATAAAAAGCATTATCGACTGAATTGCAAGCACACATTGCAGTTCGGTTTCTGTGTTAGCAAATTTCATCGAAATGATGCGAATGTCGACTACAGGAGGTGCAATTTGGGGTTTTTGACCTAATCATCAGCTGTGTTACTTCTCCATTATATCCAAAGTTGAGAAAGTGTCCGAAGTACTCAAGACCTTTGACACAGCTAGCTAGAGCAACTTTTCCACCTCGACTCAATTTGTTCAAATAGCATTCAGACCGTGGCGTGACAGCCACTGAATTTACGGCTGGGAACTAGCTTTCAACTTTTCTTTGAAAAGACTGAATTAGTGTGAGATGAAGCAAGCGGTGAATCGCATCAATTTGTGCTAGAAAACTCCCAAAGAAATCGCGTCGCTTGGTTTTGTCCTTTATTTGCTCCATCATCTATAAGTTCGAAAAATAAACCGTGAGTCCTCGCTGAGCGGCTTATCATTTCTCTATAACACGAAGCATTTTGAAAATGGCTCAACAATATAGTGAGCTAGCATATTATTGGACTGAAGTGAACAAAGTGGTGTCCGTCTGCATGAAGGGTGGTGTGCAACAGCCAATTGGCAAGAACGATGTTTTTATATTGTTTCGACGAGAATGACTTCGTACATAGGACCCTAAAATTTGACCGACCATTGCAGAGGTTTGATTTATTGGCAGCAATTGCTCTATGACCGATGTTTTCTAACTTTTTCTTTCTGAACTCAGAATCAGTGATGTAGAATAAAGCAGTCTCAATTTTCTAGCTTCTTTGTTTAATTCTGAGATAGAATTACCTCCAGTGGTTCGAGAGAATTGGAAATTCTGTGCAGTTTCGTTTAGCGCATAGAGTTTAAGTTCGAAGGATGATTTCAACCGGTTGAGCAATGAACATCGCATATATTTTGCAACTTCCTTTTTCAGATACGAAGGTTTTCAGAAAAGCACCCGAACAATCGTTGGCTGGTGAGCGTGCTTTCATATTAGCAATTGGGCTAAGATATACTCGACAGAGCGCCAAAGACGACATCCCTTTTGCCCACCTGGAAATGTTTGTGAGAGCACATTGCGGCGAACTGTTTCTTTCACCAGATTTGACGCTGTAGCGGCAGAAGTCCAGGTAGAACTTCACCGAGTTACACAAGATTTAACTCGGTTGGCTTAAGGGCCATGGAACAGTGCAGCAGGAAGCAGTTAGAAGTTTCGAGGGGTTGAAGCCTCATCCTTCCGCTTTCCCGTACGCTGGCCCCAACGTCAATAAAGCTCCTCCATCTTCCTAAAATTGCTTTATCCGCTTCATATTGCTTCTGCCCACTCCATCCCTTGTCCGTCCTCTTATCATGTGGCCCTCGCAAGTTTTTATGCAATCAGCATCACCGCCTCTGAAGTGTTCTCTCAACTTTTCGGATTGTATGATCCTTTCCTGTAGGAACTGTTCAACACAGATAAGCCCAACGATGACGATGTTCTACTGCTTGATTCTACTGTTGAAGAAAAAAACCTTTAGATAAAATGCTGCTCTACACAATCAGCTCGCTGTGTGGTGCAGGGATGATCGCATCTGCAATCTGCTTTCTCCTATCCTTTTTTGGGCTCATTCTTGCCGACACGCATTCGAAACCGATGAATGATTAGGCAGCCGATTCCACTTGATCAACAACTCACTGGATATTACTTCACGTATCTACTATCATCTATCTACTATCTACTATCTACTATCACTACTATCTACTATCTACTATCACCTCCCCATTTACATAAATATATAAAGTGTGGAATTTGCAATGCGACACTGAACAGCATGATGCATTACATTTTTTTTGTCAGTTAACTGTTACATGCCCGAGTGACGTTGAGAATGCAACGACGTCAATTACTGAGGACGCAGTAATGTCAAAACAACAAGCGAATGGAAAGCAGTGAAAGAAAGATATTAAAGAAAACAAATAAATGCAAAAATCGGTGAATTCATGTAAAAAACAAGACTCCAGAATAAACTATTAGTTTGTTCTTAAGCCATCATGCAGCATCCAAGTAGAAGGAGGATTCTTCAGATACCTGTATTCATTTAAGATATTGCCAATAAGCTCTAACACTCATTTAAGCCCAAATGACGAAGTCGCAGGTATCTTCGAAGAGAAAGTTCTGTCGCTCCACACCGTTACCGACTTTTTTAAGAATTCAAATTGTATGCTTTGAGAATGTGCTCATTCGATTGAGAATGCTCACATCGTCGCCTCCAGCATCGTCCACCTTAAGATTATGCCCTCTAGCTATTTCTGGAACGGAATGCTCTGCTTGACAGAAAAGTCGCATACGTAAGTAACAAGCTCAGCGCGACATAAAATAAAGCAGCATGCGATATAGCTGACTGCATTGCTGTTCTGATTAAGGCACGGGAGTTTTCTGCTGCTACGCTGTACCGGCGTGCAGATAAAGTGGATGCCGTTAATTATCACATATTGCAAAAAGTGCTCTTCCTGCTGAAGAATCCCCTTATTTCTGCTGCCAAGCTCCCTGTGCCATTCGATCTAATGTTGCAAATATGTTAACTGTTACAAACGATCATTTGATACAAATTACATCTGGATTTTTATAAGACCTTATGTTTTATGGGACCTTATGTTACCTATGAATGGAAAGGACGAATAGCAGATTGCCATATCATTTGTACTAACAGTAGTCAAGCAAAGTACTCGCAACAATCTGCTTGTACACTTAACAAACAAAAATGAAAAAGTCCAGTAAAGTATAAAAAACGACCACCGATGACCATGGCAAAAGCTGAGAAATTGTACATAGAAAAGGATTTTTTGATAGACTCGCAACCAGATCCAGAAACAAGTAAATAAAAGGCAATATCAGCAAAAACAATGGGGATTTCAAACCGATTACGACCGAAATAAGCACAACATAAAGAGACTCAAGCGCACGCACTGAACACTCAGCGAAAGATAATATGACGCTATTATTGAATCATGAACTCACAGCACACAGTTTCCCTTAGCGATAATAGTATGCCTCAATAAAATGTGGGACATCAGTTTGGAACGCAACACAACGGTGAGTTCCTACTATTCCCACTGAACGATAGCAAGAGAATTGCTTTTATATTGATAATGTAAATACATCCGCCAGCGAGCAAAGTTAGAGTAACAAAAATGACAAATGCGCTTCACGGAAAAGGTAGTAGGAACGCAATAATTCATTCAAAACTATAGGTAAAAGAACTGACCTCAGTTCCAGTACCTTCTCGAGTGAAGCGGCACCCTTATATAAAAAGGTTCCGTTGCACTCGGACTAAATACCGCATCATCAGTGTGTGCATTCTTTATTACAGCGCACCATCGACTTGACATCCAGAAGGGAAGGAAGTTAGACATCATCAGGTGCAAGAGAAACTACATGGTGATCTCCTCGAAAAGCCCGATATTCCCCGAACACCCTCAAGAAATGGAGATACGCCACAGAACAAAAACCAACAATAGCCGCAGCGGCCTGAAGGAGAGATGAGTGCCGTCGGTATAAATGAATCATGAGTGCTGATGAGAGATCTAGGAAACAACGAATGACTAATGTGAGACATCATTCTCATAGTGTATCGCTATATCAACGAAAGAAATGATGCAGTGTGGACGGATAATTTAAAAACCCGCATCCGAAAATTTTCTGCCGACAATAAAGCTGGGAACAACGAACAAAAGCACCACAGACTTACGTTAGTAGAAAGCCGTGAACAGCGACTTCTGCTCCTTCGTGAGACTCGACGCGCGAACGAGAGTGAAAGGCCTGAAATTTTTACAGCCTTCTACGTGCTTCCGCAAAAGCGCATCAATGTAATCAAAATATAGATCAACCTAACTCGTTCTCTAACCGCGCTTCGAGGTATCTGCGCCCTACGAACATTACGTCGCCATAAGTTGTGTGGTGGAAATATGGTGGAAATAAATTTGCAGAATTCCCACATTGTGTGGTGAAACAAACAATTTGCAGAATTCCGGGCTCAAACTTTATCGAACGAGCCTACAGTCATAAAAAAGACCTGCAATGCCGTAAAAGAAATCTGAATGTGTATGGCATTACGCTCACAATAAATAAGGCATCTGCACTTTCCTTTTAATCTCAACAACGACGCTAGCTCACCTTATTGCAAAACTCAGCCCATTTCAGTTCCCTTTCTCTACCGTTCCTTTCCAAATTAATTGATGGAAGTTCGAGCGTTCCTCTGGAACTCGGGGTGAGATATACTTCCCTTCCCCAATTGGCGAAGGGTGGATAGGAGGAGGGCATGGGGAGATATATGCAGGCGAAAGGGAGAGGATGAAAGCTCAAACTCATCAGCGGGTTCAAATAAGGACTGTATAAGCTGTGCGAACGACAGCATGAAAACAGACGTGGAACTGGTCTACTTGGAAGGCGGATGTGGGAGCGATATGCAAGGAAAAGACAAATAACGTGAAAAAGTAGAGCTGCTTGCACTGAAAGAGAAGTGAACATGACAGAAGCTGCAGAAACGAGTAGGCAATCCCAGGTCAACCATAGAATCTCAGTATTATGGCCCTTGATAAAAGCGAATTTTGAAGTGAGACAAACGATTCAACGCATTCAGTTTTTTTGCTAACAAAAGCTAAGCGATATGGAAGCTACATCTTCCAGTTTTCAATAACGGAAAGTGTACATGACGCAGTTGTTGAGAGTACCATCGAGCACTTTGTCGCGACAGAACGGACACGCGTCTTTCGAACTTTGCCACAACCTATCTTTCGAACCCTCGGGCCAGCTGACTTCGCACAATGCCTTCACCTGGAAGCGATTATCATAAACAAAGCGCCTTACACAATTCACATCGAAATGCAACTTCGCAGAACGATGCAACCTTCCATTACAATGCTAGCATCCTTCCCTCCTCCACTTTAAATAGACAACGGGAAGAAAGAAAGTGATCCCGCAAAAAACACGCTTGAAAAAAAGCGGTTATAGACAGCGCCGAAAAAAAAATGACGCGAGAAAAAAATCAATAAACCTCTCCAAATGATATGCACTCAACTTCTGGGTCGAAATCGAGACCGCTTCCTTGAAAGAACATAGCAGAATCGTATTACCTAAAAATTCCTGGCTCAGAGTGCTTGCATTAAGTCGAAAAGACATACGATTCCAATCCCCACGTCGGTCTAGACACGCCTAGGCAGTAAACAAAAACTGGTAGTTTAAACGGAGGAATTAAAACGAAACGAATTTTAGAGGAGTTCTAGGCAAGACTGTCAGACTTGCTCACCAAGGACGCAATACTTAGATAAGTACCTGCGAAAGGTTTCCATATATGCCCAGTTCGAGGTCATCCTGCGCAATATTGGAGACGGCCCTGAAGGATGAAGTTGCACCCGACAAAGTAGCCTCCTGACGACCGAGGCCCATGTTCATTAATCCTAAAATCAAGCAGAATATAAAGATGGGAGAAATAGCGCATAGCAAAGATTCGCGTTGCAAAAAGATGCAAAGGTGTGGCATTTGCAGATGTACAGTGACGTTGCAATGTCGAGTATGATTCTAAGGAGCTGCTGCGTGACAAAAACTGTTCAGAAGAAGGACAGCATTAAGCGCCTCGAAAGAAAATTATTCCCACAAAACAAGTATCGTTCTCACTGTATAAATTTCTCTAACGAGTTGGAGTTACATCAGACGACATCTCTCCATGAATGAACGAAACTGTACCGAAACTCTCGTAGAGAAAGGAGAAAACTCGCATGTTCTCCGTGCGGCAAAAATAGCATACTTCATTAGGTATCTAGAGAGCAGCCTGAATAAAAATCATAGACCAATATGGTGGCGCCTTAAAGACCCGATGATACTTTTTGGCCCAGAATGACTCCAGTCGCGTCATCCAGAAGCATAATATATACGAACTTCTGCGGCCTGCCCGGTTAGCTTTGGTGGGAGCTCTGTTTTCAGTCAGTGACCGCCTATAACGGAAAAACACGTGTTTCTGTGTGGCAGTAGTTTTATCCTTCGACGTTTCGTACTTTCGGATGGAATAGCCGTGTCCCAGTGGAAAGCATCAAAATGTGGAAGAGTGACTTGGTTGCAATAAAGGTTCCCGCGGATCAAAAGCATTTCTTCCTGCTAACCTTCATCCACGACCTAAACATACAATCAACCTGCATATTCTCATCATTGACAGACGGCCTGAATTCAGTAAAACTACTGAGCTACTCTCAAATTATTATCATAGCTTCCCTATAAGGAACTAACTTAATGCCAACACCGACGATAATGACTGCATCATCAGAAAATATATTCCATTTTAAGGATTTCCAGACCTCACAAGAGTTCCTTACGGCCCGACTTCTGCACGCATTCAACTCCACGGCTGATGTTTTATCCCTCCAAAGGAAAGGATATCCTTGAACAGCCAACATCGAATTTAGTGCTTAAAGTTACATGACATGAGGTAAAACTGCCTGATGAAGCCAAAATTTAAAAAAAAAAAGAAGTGAAACTGTTCCGAAATCACGATTTGATGCAACCGAAAAAATCCAATGCCTCGAGAAGTTCTTGCTTAAGAAATGCTTCTGAAACATCCACAAAGCATAACATTACACGATGCGACAATAGTAGAAAAGCAAACCTTGGATGGATGCAGCTGGCACGTTAGCTTTCTCGACGAATGCCAATTTGAGAGGGAGCAACCTTGGAGGGTTTGGTCTTCCGTAATAGACTGATCCGCCGCGAATGCTAGATGAAAACGGCAACCTCGGCGTTGATTGCATTAATTGACGATTCTGTGGCAACTTTACAGTTATTTTGTTTCCCTCGAAAAACATAAATAAGGAGCGGCTCAAACGTAACTAGCATGTAGCCTTGTTCCGCACAACTCTTCTCTAGTAGGCATATAGTGGCGTCTTATTCTGGGTTAATTTATTCACATATATAAGAAGAATTATGTAAAATATATCGGCAAATGTGTCACCCAGTGGGCGCCACGAAGAAAACCAGATCTTGGCGTAATCTGTTTTGAGACAATTCCTCGCTTTCTTCCCTAGATGTTCGCTTCCATAATTCGCTCCTCGGCTGCGCTGCTCTCGACTAAAAATTCTTTCCCCATACCACATTAGGTCCAGCAGTTCCTAGAAGCATGCCAACACCCAAATTTATGGTGGCATCTCGTTTTGAATTCGCAGCTGTAGGCACTTTGTCAGTTGCCATACACCACATTTGCCAATTCATGAAAAATAGGTGTGCGATGGTACTACAGACCGGAAAGCTCAATATGATAAACTTCCTCAGGAATAAATCCAGTTTTGATGCACGAAACGTATTAGGAAAGAAGAAATGAGATGGCTGCATGGATGCGGCTACGGCTTCTGACTTTCACAAATGAGACAACGCTGTGAACTTCAACTTCAGTCAAACCTTTCTACGTGCTAAAATGGAACTCACTAATACGGACAACCTATCAGCTCTCTCACAACATAAGAATATCGGTCAACCGTTCCTCGTAACCAACATCTTTTATGTGTCTGGAGGAAAAAATAGATGCTTCATCGTTTAGTGACTCCCTTCACTCCCCAGAAGGTAATGAGAGGATTCTTAGGAATACTGCCGATTTTCAAACCTACCTCTCATAACAGTGCCTTCGATGTTTTTTGACCCTGTGGAAAAAGAAATCTCACGCCTTCTAACATTTGATAGCTTCGTTCAATGATCGCGTATGCCTCTCCCCCACCGTCACAAATGCGCATTTTATAACGATGTCGTTCGTCCCACAAGGATGGTGAGTATTCATCGGCAGGATCGCGAACAGGACCGCATCCTACAGACGACTGCTGACTGCTCGCCATGACTACACAAAGGAGGCAAAACGACTTCCTCAACAGACCTCGTTCCGAACCTCCGCCAACAAATATTACAGAACACTCGTGTTCCAGTACTAATATCAGAGTGAAAAAATGAGAAAGAGAAAGAGAACCAACCAACGAAAAGCGTGAAGGCACAACGTAACGAGTGTGTGAGAAGTGCTGTACTTTCCCACTCGATCGAAAATCGTCAGCCGGGTGAGCATCTGAAAAGTAGAAAAGTGTTTGGAGTGGACGCTGATATGAAAGCTGGGGGAAATGGGCAACTATTTTTTTCCTTCATAGCATGTGGATTAGTTTCCAAATGTTCACTCCTCTAGAACAAAACATTGATCGTTAAAAAAACGCGATGCATGAAGGGATATACTTTGCTTATCAGCAACTCAAAATGCTACAATTTGAAACACGAGTGGAACAACATTTTCACAGCTGGTATGATAAGCGCTTTTGCTTCCCGCTAATCTCATCTATAAGTGCCAAAAACTGACTACAGCTAGGAAACCACAGGAACAATACTTTCACACTCTAACTGGCTTACCCACTATCAAAAAATTTCCTTCAGTAGAATCTTTCTTCCATGAACCCACCGATCAGAAAGCACACGATTTTGCTGGCGCATCTAAAAGTCAACAACTTCCGCATAGAACGACGACAGGACAGGAAATAAGATAATCCTATGTCGCATCAATTTTATCCATCGAGTTTTGGTTTTTTTTTCGGCTCGTTCTCAGCTGAAATCATCTGAGGGGAAGATGGTCGCCCATGCTGCATTAGCAAACGTACGATATAGGACAGTGACCTTGCAAACCCAACATTGCAAAATCGCATAGAACAAATCATAGATGAAGTATTATTTAAGTAATATCCTTCGCTGAAGTCTTTCAAACTCTTTTCTCCCTCATTCGCAGAATTTTTTGATTCTATGAATGTCCCCGTCTTCAGCAATCCTTCCAAGCTCTCC
Source organism: Baylisascaris schroederi (assembly GCA_006503575.1). Taxonomy (NCBI): domain Eukaryota; kingdom Metazoa; phylum Nematoda; class Chromadorea; order Rhabditida; family Ascarididae; genus Baylisascaris; species Baylisascaris schroederi. Next base: position 293,475 of record QEWY01000431.1, read on the forward strand.
TTTTTGTCACCCACAATGTAATTATCGATTCACTTACATACCCGGCTTCCCACTGGCGTCGAATCCACCCCTCACATCCGCCATCATCCTCTTCAGATTTCGTAAAAAAAATTGAAAGAACTGCACACCAACTCGAAGCGACATCTCAGCGCACTACAATGGTGATATGTGAATCGCGACATGGGAATCTATCTTCAAACTCCAACGCTCATTGGATGCACACTTCAGCCACGCCCTTCGCATCTATGACCTATGCCGATCAACTACAATTGGCGGGAGTCCTTACGTGCATGAAGCTGAGTATGCATTCGTTATGATGTTTCCTAATAAAGGTTTTCGGGAATTTCCGACATCCCAGCATCAAAAATATTTCATTTTGCCCCTCCCATTAGTATACGTGCGTATCCGTTTCATCTCGCCATATAAAAAAATAAATAACTTCTACGATATAATGGTGCCGACTAATTTTCTTGACGCGCAAAAAGTCGGCTTTTTGAATAAGTCCGTGGCATCATTGCTTGCATGCCATTAAGCCATATGTGACCTTTGATCTCTTTTGCCTGAGGGCTATATACTGTGTTCGATGCTCGCAGTAACGGTTGTAAACTGAACCATGCAGACTAGATGTCTTCTACAGTTATTCGTAATCGACCTGATGACAACACATGATCATCATTTTGATGGACGTATATAAAAAGAGTAGTTAGTTGTGTGTAAAGAGGTTTCTGGTATGTTTTTATTAGGCTTTTTCCATTTGACCATCACATGACCATATCATTTTTTTAGCATTTGCCATTATACCAAGAATATTAGATTTTCGACTGTGGCAATTCAATCTGCCCTTCAAGAGTGATCAAGCATCCCTCATTAGTGCAGTGCATGGAAAAAAGGATATATCGATTGCATTGTTAACTTATGTCATCTTTTTAAAGATACTGACTGTTAATTGGCAATATACGGAGAGAGCCTATAGTTCACTCGTTTGCATCATTTATAAGTAGGGGAAATTTGAATAATTCGAGCAAAACCATGAAGCGAAGCATAACTGACGAACGATTCGAGAAATTTTGGCAGAGGTGCTTTTTGAGATTGTGATTTTAATTTATAAATGAGCCAAGTTATATTGGCATTTCTAATTTTGAACGCATGCATGATGCCACGGGTGAAAACTTGACAGCTGATGTCACCGAAGAATAGAGAATTTTACTGGAACCAACGAAATCACTCACTGCATTAGCAGGTTAGTCCCTCCAAACATCGTAAATGCGTAATGCTTTCATCACTAGTTATTGTGTCAATTCGGAGATGAAATGTTTTTATTCAGTTCCGACTTTAACTCTTTGCAAACTATCTTCTCACGTCTTTTTGACGCATTCTTTGACAGGTCTTTTAATATTTGATTCAGTTGTGGATAGCTGTCGCTCCAAATGGTGACCCGCAATCGGTCCTATCCTCTGTGATTGATATTTCCTTTTGCAGATATCCATATCATTTGTTTATTTTTTTAATATCACAACAGAGTATTTGTTTACAGGTTGCATTGGGAATATACTGAGAGCATCAACCGGTGATATCTTCCAAGGCGATAACTCTGCTCGCACTCCACATTCTAGTTGACCTGCTTTCCTTCGCACAAAAACATACCATCGAATTTATACCGATCGAAGAATGTAAAATAGGAATGACAAGTGAATGCTTGAATTCGATTCATATAACGCTTCAGTGTAGGGAATTATTCCTAGTCAGTTTTTGGCGATAAGCGACTTTTCCATTCGTAAATGGAATTCGCTTCAATCCATCGATGCGCAACTCCGTTCACCACCAAACTGTAGTACACGAAATTAATGCAGAAAGAGCACATCCAAATGTAGTACACCTTGCCTGAAATACTCACATATTCAACAGTGGTGCTGAAAACTGCTCCAAAAATCGTGTTGCAAGAAGAATTTGGCTTATCTCACAAAAATCCTCAGTCAGACTTTCCTAAGAAACGGGAACTGCTGATGGAAAGATTCCTCAGTCAGACTTTCCCAACAAACAGGAACGCCTTTGCTCACCTTAGGTGAGCAAAGGACGGTGATCCAGATATGTCAAAGAGTCGAGTGCCAAAGACCAAGTGAAGCAGTTTAAACAAAACAATAGGTTAAAAAGCTGACAAAGCATCAACCAAATGGATATCGTAACATTCCGCCTCAAGCGCAGAAGCTCTAGCCAGCTGACTGCTTGCATGCGCGCTCCCTCCTACGGTCTTGCACATAGTTGACGCAGCAGATTTGTTGAGTGCACAATGCCGCATTTAGAGCGCAACTGGTACCACTTAGTACTACACAGCATACTTCGCAGCTGCCAACTGGGCTTTGATTTTAATGGCAACTGTGAGCGGCGGCATCAAGGAAAAACTTTTCCGATGGCAACGCAACCAAAATAACATGAACTATATTTTTTTTAAACTCAGAAAAAAATCAACCACTTATCAGCATGACTGTCATTTGAGAACAGCCATTTCAAGGCACAATAGACAAGTATGAGAAGAGCAGCTTGAGTGGTAGAAATATCCTCGGAGAGAACCATTCATTTGCAGCTTGCGGAAAAAAGTGAACGAGGAGACTACGAGAGCTAAAATAGTGCACGGAGGTTCTTCAAAAGTTTGCATAAGTGATTCGGAAATTGTAAAGTGACTACCACAAATCGTTCATCTGATAATTTTGCTGGTAAACTGTTGCATACATAATTCAACATTCGGTTAACGCATCCTCTAATACATGAAGTTTCTATGAAGCCGTCACAAACCACAGTTGTCTTTTTTTTGACCAGTAACCCTCTTGGAGCATCAGTCAGCAATACCTCCTGGTTATTTGCATGCATTCAGGTTACATCAAAAGTTTTCTCGCAGAAAGACGGGATCAGGTCTGAATCCTGAAAAACATTAGAATTTTGGCGATTTCAACAAAAAAACCATATGGGCCACATGTGCTTCACCTGATCCAAGTACTTGCTTGACTGCATCATGCGCTTCGACTGGGCCATATCTGAAAGCGTTTCTTTCTTTCTTGTAGCGTGAGAACGACATAGGGGAAGTAGGACTGCGAGATCTTCAATATACAAAACGGAAACTTCAGGAGGAAAAATTTCGCCTTGTAGCTTAGCGTTCACTGAATAGATGTGCGATTCGATGACAGTTGGAACTTTTTTAAATGTGATTTTGCTTTCACAATATGCCACGCTGATGATTACCTTAGTAGTACAGTCTCAGAATTCATGTACTCGCCGACGCTCTTTATGATTCATGTAATGCGAAGGCCTCCACGGGGGGAGGACGATAACACTGGACTCCGAGCTCTAAACAGCAGCCTCGCCCAAGTACACATGCATCCTCATACCGAGCTCTTAGATCGAGGCGAGGAAATGAGAGCAGGGGTTCGAAGCAAAGTCTTCGTGCTTTAATTAGTTTCGAGCAAATGCTTGTAAGAACCATGTGAATGAGAAGCAGCGGACGTTCGGACTGAAAGAAAAAGGATGACACTCCTTAGGGCGCGCAATTTCCAAGTGATATGGACTGTTGGTGCTAAGAGAAGCAGCAAGTTCGGATTTTTGAGGTATAACAAAGTGTGACAAATAAAACTGAGCTGCGAAAATCTGGCGCAAGCAAATGAAACACTGAATGTCGGTGATATTACAAGGGAACCGTATAATGTGGCAACTGACTAGCTGAGAGTATTGGCCGGTTTTTACCGGTCGAATTTCAATGGATTTTTTCGATCGAAGTTTAACCTCGAGTCTTTTCGCTTTCGTTCTGACTTTTTCCGGGGTAAATTTGAGGCGTCCATTATCCATACAATAAATCAATTGGCTTGGAGATAATGCGGCGATTATCGAGTCGTACTTTGCAGGGCGTCCTTTACATGTCCCTTCCTCAGAGGAAAATGTGCACTTATTTGAAACTGTTCGTCACGCAAAATGTGCACTTAAGAACGCCACTAAGTCGAACTTTATGAAACAAAAACAAAAGAATCACAAAACATACTTGAAAACAACGAAGAGTATACGAGTCATAAAAATGAGCCAGAAGACGGCACATTTAAAGTCGAGCTGATCTTCCCACTCGTCACTGAGCGCAGTAGGTAGCGTCCATTCCATGATGGGTTTCATTCCGCGATATTCCATCTCGTAATTCGTTTTGCAGATTTGACAACGCTGTGATCGAGCTAAGTTATTAGAGATATACAGACAGAGAATAAAGGGTACGGAAATATGATGGTGATAGCAGAAAGGTGAAAATAAAGTAGTGTGATCACAGAGATCCTTAGCACCTCGCCTTGCAAACACGCAACAAGGAAGTATTCCAACTTACTGCCTTCTTTCCTCTTTAGTCAGAAATTTTGTGCGATGAGTTGAGAAAGTCATTTGGATCTTTCGCGTCCGCATCGTCGAAGTTTTTTATTTTTGATACCCCAAATGAGTTCTTTCCCTTCCTTATTGGAAATGCTGTTCTCCAAAACAAAAAAGAAAAATTTTCTGTTCACTCAACTTTCCCGTTGAAGTAGTGCGCCAGCATGCAGTGCAGCCTCTCATTGCTGCTTCGTACCACTTTATCCCTGTCGGTTAATGCACATATTGAACGAAGAGGAGGGTTTTCAAGGCAAATCGTAAAACAGATGGGAATATTAGTCTTAAGATACTGGAATCTACTCCACTTATATCCTAACCATCGACATGGTCGCTATTATTCCATCCTTATATATTACAAGCGCATCGAATTCTAGCTAAGCTCTATCCCACCCACCATCTTAGCTGCTTCCAGCAGAGATACGAAGTCACTATTACATTTTCCTTTATTATTTGTTGATAGCATATAAATGTATCTAGCTTAATGAGCAGAATCACAAAGGCTCATGATATCCCAATTCTTCTGGTAAGCTTTTACATTTTGCTATTCTCAGAGTGCTTCCCTTAGAATGTTTACATAGGGTGTGTACTATATACTAGAGCAATAGTCCTTCGGCACCTGACAGTGAATTGCCGAAAAGATGAGCGAGCGATATTTCGAAAAAGATTCATCAAATACTGTCGAAAATGCTGCTACCGGCAAAATAAGGCAAACCTTCGTATGCATGACGTCGAACCAGTGCTGCAAGCAATTTGTGTGGACGAATCGTAGAGATCCTCGACATGAACAAGGAGAAATCATATTAATTTCACTGTCCTCTTCAAGACATATTCGACAGCTCAATCTTCTTGAAGATGTCAGGCTGGTTCTGGAAGAAGGTCCCTAGTTTCTATAAATAATGTTTCGCTCTTCACACTTGATAATTTTAGGGCATTCCTTCAGCAAATGTATGTGTCTGAAATGCGCTCCCATTCAAATCACGAAGGAATAGAGAATTGCCGTGAGTGTTCAAATGAAAGACAGTCAAGATAAATGAGACATCTCAAAAACATTAAAAGTTAGCAACCTCGATGATACACCACCGATGTCGACTCCTCTTCCAGTTCTCATCTCTTCACTTCTCGACATTACTGACTGAGTCATTTAAGAATCGATTCAAGCAAGCGGTTAGCAAAAAAAACGAGTGAACCGTTCGCACAGTGCCGCAATTAACAATAAACTGAAATCGTCGCTGTTGCCATAGCGTCTTTACATACTGCATACTGCAAACGAATTGACATATTGCAGTTTATAGTTTGCGTTTAAGCTATACTAGACTACTTAAGGGTACATTACGGAGCTATGTGTGTCCATATCTCTAAAGCCGACGTTCCCAATAGTGCGTCGAAGGAAATTTGCACTATCTGATGCGTCCTTAATCGCATTCAGCCTTAGCAGATTAAAATCATTGCAAGAGCCTATATCCTTCTGTAGTACAAACGCTATAGTACGAAAATCAGCGCATAATGAACTCAAAGTTTTAGTTCAATTGGCAAATTTGCAAGGCTCCTCAAATTTTTTGCATGTGATTATTCGTCAGCTTCGCAAGTTCACCTAGACACAACAACGAACTTCTTGATATTTTATGCCCAGTTGAATAACCACCATAAGATGTGAAGCGTTGTTGAATTGTACATTCGACGAAGATCATTTGCGTTGAATCAATCGATAGGTAGCATTGTTTAATCTATGATAATCAATTGAACAAATTATTTAAATGGCACAACGTGATTGATCAGATGCGTGCACTTGACCCGTGAAATCGACAACAAAGTAGATCACTCCATTGCAAGTGGCAAATTCACGTAGTTTCTTCCGTTTGAAGTGGTCTATATCTATCTCTTGTAGATCGCAATGTCGGAAATTTGTAGTTTTGCTATAGAATAAATGCACCTTATCTATGCTCATCCTGAAATACTTTCCTAAATTCGTTTCCATCGATTGGTTGATTATCGATCAGTGATGATTGATCTTTGATTATGAAATATTTCAGTGATTTTTCCTATTTTCGTTGAGCACCACGTTAGTGATCACGATTGTTTTTCGTCTTGTTTTATGGTCGATGAAACCTCAAAGTAGAAACGAATTGCCCAGAAGCTTGGATGTTTGCCTCGAAATAAACGGTAACTGCCACTCTTGCTGGCGAAGTTTTCCTACAAATTTCTTCAAGTTTCCAAAATAAACCTACGAAACTCTCTTCTAATGTCCGTAAAAGATCTTTGGACCCATCCCGCGAACCTTTGCGAAGGACCACTGGTCTATGACATTCACCACTTTAAGACTCAGAAACGATGCGCTCGAACAGTGTCATTATTTTAAAAAAATAATAATAAAGTAAAATAAAATGAAAAATTAATGCTTGTTTTCGAATGCATACATATTTCTTATGCGCTCAACGAAAAAACTTCATTGAAAGACGAGAAAACATGCCACGTTTATTCTCTGAGACAGGATTTTCCAGGATTAAGGCTCTTGAAACGCCTCAAAAATGGTTATCATGGAACGCATTACTGAGTGTCGTGTTTGTGCATATGCATGCATAAGTGTGCTACTTTATTTGATGGGTTAAAATTTAACAACCAATGGAGGCAGAGGTAAAGAAATTTAGCAGGTGCAGCTTGACCGTGGGATGATCAATACCTTATTTCACATTGACATATAAGTTTTGCAAGTGTTTCAGACTTGCATTTAGCATCGACTAAGTAATAGAACAAAAATTTTCGGTGTTGTTTTCATACTTGTTTGCTTAGCAAATATTAAAGCATTCCAGTCGACTTCTTCATTCCTGTGTTCAACTCGTTCGGTCTTGGTAGACACAGACCTCGTTTATTTGTGGCTGAAGCACTGACCGCTAGCTGTCGACCATTCCGGAATGAGCAAACATTTTGCTGTTTTAAATTTTGATTTCGATGGCGAATTGTCCAAACTAAATAGTGGAATCTCTGTGAAATAAGGGCCACCATGACCAACGTTACAAATATTATCGTCTAGGGTTTCTGCAGGATTCGTTCGCTTCTCATAATGAAGTTAATCTTGCGTGCATGTAGCCGATTGGCGGGTAAATGCAGGCAAGGTTTCGTTGTTACCCTTCGACACTCGCCCATTGAGTGATGTGGCACAGAAAGGGTAGTGATGCAACTGCAGAGCTTCGATTTATATTTCTATCGCAAGAGAGATATTTCAATAAGCGTCTACATGTTGGGTTTGAGTCAAGTTTTGTGGCAAACGGAAACGAACGTGGATATCGATGCTATCCACTGAAGAATATCTTTGATCGTGCAGGTCGACAGAGCCTCTCGAGTGATACGACGTCTGCGAATCGTTTGATGAGGCCCGTGATCAAGAATTATTATATTTACTGCCAACATTTCTTTCAGCGACTGAACAGTCGACATTGCGCATCGCACTGATTCATTTCTGTTCTAAAATGTGGTGAATACGAAGTGTAGAATATCGTCGCACCAGTGAACGTTGAAAAAATACAGTATACGTACGATGCGGAAGAAACTACATGTCAGCGTTGGCACACTGGCACATCTTAACGTCGTTGCACATCAGCCAAACCTGCATCGTTCAGTTGAGAACTACACCAGCAAAACCTTTGACTCTTGTTCGTTCCGAGCTGTGCAACCGACAATCGCGACACTGCGATGAGTGGGCGATGTGGCACCGGAATGACGTGTGGACGCAACCATGACCGCAGAGTAGTCAATTGCTATAAATAGGATTGAGGGCGCGTCCTTAGGGAGCAGTGATTAAAATGAGTCACCTCCAGTCCCTTACTACGAATCACAAGCAGTATGCTTCTCCTTTGCACGATCCCTAAGATGTTTCGATAGCAGCTTCCACCTCTATATTTTCTAGAAACAAGCGCCCAGAAGGCATACCGTCGAAGTGAGCAAAGAAATATGACATCCTCCAGTCCACATTTTTCAGTGATAATATGTGATTTTAGAGAAGAAAGGAGATTGCTTATTCTGCTTCTATAAGTTCCATATCTTAAAATGTGGCAGCTCATTCCACGTTCTTCTGTTAATTCATAATCATAAAGCGCACACCATTTGCTCACTGTTCAGCACATCTCAATGTATACTGAAAGGCTGATACTTCAATCCTGTTTCGTTGCGCTATACGCGTTGATGATGTTGATTGGAAACTTAAGTGAAAAAATAGGATATTGGACTAATATACTTTCTGGCTCATTTCAGTACCAATAATCATGAAGAAAGCCAATCAGTAAATAAAACGTGTGACATAGAGTGATTCTTCAGTTGAAACGAAAAGATAGATGTGCACATAGAGGATTTTAGATATTTCAAGCCCTCGCATTCAAAAATACCCTCCAAGCATTTTGCGTAGCTCTTTTTGGAGAGAGAAAACAGATAATTTCCAATCGATTTCTATAACTTAAGAAACGAATATGTCGGACTCTGAACGCGGAGTGTTCTGATTCGAAAAAAAAACAAAGCAAAAGCGTTCAATTTGGTATTTCAGTACTCTGTTGGAAGGTGCTCCGCATTCAAAAACAAAAAGACAAAAACATCTAATTAACTAGAAAAGACAGAGATAAAAAAGTTCAATGCCTAATTTACACCATTTTTTCAATGTTTTTAGCTAGGTTTAAACATTTTCATATTCTTTTCATTTGAGAACAAATATGCTTTACCCTTCCGAATGTTTTCGCGTTTAGCAGAATCTGCAATCTGATTTAGCGAATGTACATCTTCGCTAGAATAAAGGCTCTTCGAAAATACCACTTTCCAAGCGATTCTATGAGGCCCTCAGGCTCGGGTGGGCCTCAAAGTTAAACCTTTACTATAATTGAAATTGGTCCGATCAAAGACCGTTGTATCTCTTAAAAGGTACAGTTTCCTTAACGACTTAATTGACACCTCTGCCGCTTTCCTTTATCACTGGATTGAAACCAAGGATATATATATAGCAATAGATAGAGTCAACGCGTCAATCCCAAACCTCATTCGACATCGACAGCCTGCCGAGGGAGTACGTTTACCGGAAACGGAAGCTCCACTTACGAATTCGACCCTGGCAAGCTTTACCGAGATGTGGAAAAATTGCTACATCGGTCACCTTGTCGCTATGAGTTCGTCCCGCCAAATTTGTTATCTGATACGTCTTGCAATAAAGATATTCTGCCTTTATTCCTTCGAGATCCTGATTCTTGATGATTTTTCGAAAGTATTTGTGTCGTATCTTCTCGTCAGGATGAGTGGCTGCTATGTCGATCACAAAGCATTGCAAATTGCAACAGCCCATCGACCCTTCGATATAGGAAACAACATATTTCAAACATCAAAAGTGGAAGAAACATCCTATAGGATATAAGATAAAAACGCATGTAGGGTCCACAATGTATTTGATTTATTTATACGTTTATAATATATTTAAGATCTCCTTAGAACCCCGACTGCGGATGTAAAGTTTTTCTGAAGAACTCTGGCGTGAAAAGAAATAACATACTACAGAGTGAAGTGCACTGGAGAATCAGATTTTCTGTAATTTAGAACTGCGACAGCCTACATGCTGCACCGCATCGAAATTAGCCTAGCTTGTGCGTTTGCGCTTGCGAACAAAAAACTTGATTGAAGAGAAGTTTCAGTAGACATTTAGGGTTACAGTCGTCTGCGAAAAGCCTTCCTTTCATTTAGTGGCTGCCGGATGGGGTTACTCTGTTGCTTTTTAACAACGATGTACGTTTCAGGCGATTTCACATGGGATTACTGACTGCTTCGCAGATGTAAAAAGTGTTTTTTAGAATGGTTTGAAAGTTATTAGAGACTTCTATAGGTAGCACTTCTACACAGCAGTAACCTCTAGTGGGACTCAAAAAACCTAAATCCAAACTCGAAAACTTCATGATCTAGAAGAGATTTTTGCTAGAACTGTCAGTAGAAGATAGAACATCCTTAGTACGTATCAATACATCGCATGACGAGCCACATTAAGCTCAGCAAATCGAAGCGCTTTGGCATTCATAAACAAAATTCGCTGAAAGAAGTAAGCCTATAGTAAACGTTTGAAGACTGAGAAGATTGAAGCAGAAAATTTCTGTTGTATTCGTTTGCTTTTTAAAGCTATAAACGTCCATAGAGTAGTAACGTTCCGACAGCAGATCACCCGCAAACCGATGCAGAAGTATTACCATCTGGAGCTTCAATTTTAGGTGCAGTTTGAAGGCAATTCGAACAAATAACGTGATCACATCTTCCGAGTTGACGTACTTCCCTTGCTGGACGTAGTTCACCACATGGACCATCGCAGCGTTGCAATCTCAGTTCACGTACGTCTGAAGTGAAGGTGATCGGTGACAAATTACCTGCGACAATATAGGTTGAATTTAGCGTATTGATTACAAAAGCCATAGAGCTATCAACGTTTGTGCGATTGTTGCAGGAACAGTCGACTGATACACTTGCAGTCGCATATGTTTTAACAACATCACTTGATTTAAACATTTGCTGGACGCAACGATTTCGCTTCAAATATCACTAGCAAACACACTATCATAATGCCGCTCTCAAAAGATGTTTTTCTTGATATGCGCGACAAAATTCACTACAATAAATACTAGTATGAAGTCACAGTTTCTTCTTCTTTTTTACTAAAAGTTTCGGCTCTTTCAAAAAATGAATTCCACGTGGATAAATCGCCCGCACAATTAAAAGACAAACCGGACTCAACGCTTGTCTCCTGCATCCCATGTGTATCGGCACTTTTTGATTCAGCTATTTCAAACGCTGTAATTCAGCAGTTCAGTAACACAATAGCTCAATGTCACACTCACTTATTAATATTCCACAGTTTTCTATTATAATCTGTACCGAAATAAAAGCAGACACATTCGGCTGTTGTTCGGGAGAGGGAGAGCGTATTGGACAACCGAAATATCCACCATAAATAGATCTCCTGCTTACTAAATTCTGTTCACCAGTAAAACACGCCACCAGCTCGACAGTTGATCAAACACTTTTTGAAGTAACGCAAATATTATTAGTGCAAACACTTTCACTCATACTCATTACAATCGCGAACATCTGAGGATTCGCAGAATTTGGCACAAATTTGGGAGGTGTAAAGGAAAAGTTCAGCTTCTTTGAAGAGCGGATGGATATTCAAGACAGCCTTTTTTCGTGAAACGGCTTCTGGTCCCCATTTCTATGCAGTCACTATTTGAGAAAAAAAAAAAACAATTCTCTTCTCCTCCCTCACAAAGAACAAGATTCTGCAATAGTTCTGAGCATTGCGGATTTCGATGCTACTAAAAGCAAGGCTTCAAAATATCCCGGCATTTGAAACTTGAATTTTTAACTCAGAAAATCAGTGGCCATCGGCAAAAATCTGGTTGACTGTGAGAAGCGCGCGCGAAAGTAGACTGAAATGCGGGATTCTGGAAGTGGGGTAGCTCCGAGAAAGATTTTTTCTTTCAAAGCAGAACTACGTGCTGCGCCAATGGACTATTATCACCTTTCTGAAATGTGTATGACTCGCTTCGAATTTGCATCCATTTTAAGTTAAATGCAGGATATCGCTCTAGAGGAGTAGATTTAAATCTCACATCCCCTCCAACGCTAATTAATTTCTAAAGAACAAGTTGTCATTATAACCATTTCTTAAGTTCCCAGCAGGTGAAACAGGTGGGGTAATTCGATCAGTTCGTACAATCCCAAGCAAATCCTACGCTTTCTGTGATTCATTACAGTCAGATGTTGCAAAACTCATAAGAACTTTTTGATTCTCTCAAGCGTTTATAAATCTTCTTGAAGTTTATGATCAACTTGAAAGCTGACGTATGAATACCACTGCAACATTCACTACATCCATTAAGCATAGCGATTTGGTTTCTACTGAGAGTCGTTTATGAGATCTAGTGTTTCCTTACAGTTGCTTCCTTCTGACTCCGAACGCACGTCCTTTTCGTACCAACTCAGCGTGAATGTGTATTGGATTCTGAAAATCAAAACAAAAAATTTCTTTCTTTCCCAGCGGAGATTTCCCAGTTAGCGTAACACAAGGATGTTTTACTGCTTTCTCTTTCAACACTCTGCTGACATTAATCGATTTCTCTTTTTATATACCTGTTAAGCAGTACGATCATCTTCGGTTCCACGACTTATTGAGAACGTTCATCTTCTTCAGCTATGAGAAGAAACCGCCCAAAGAGGCAGTCATTACAGCATATTCATTCGGTGAAACCGCGTGAGCACCAATGTGAAAAGCACTTTGTACAGGAAATTAGCTATGTGTGGCATATGAGCGTGACATGCTCCAAATTATCGCCTCTCATAAAATATGTGGTTTTAATTCTATAGAAATCTGAACATAGAGAGGGAGTGAAACTACATTGACTTAAAATATTTTGTGAACTGCAGAAAGAATGTGACGTGTGAAGATGTTGTTTAGAAAGAGTTATAAACACAATGCAACTCATCGTTTGATGTTCTCATTGAACCTTGTCGAAATATTGCACGCACATGGAGAAATACCATCATGAAATCTTTCTCTCACAGAATGGGGTATATAATCTTTAACTTTATCGTATTCTAGAGCTGAAATTTGCGCATTGCTATTATTTCAATTCTGGTCCATTGGCTTTTTGATGAGCTCATCCTTCCCTCAATCCTCAATCAGTGTGAAGAGGAGTCAATGCGGTGACAGTTGTAGATCGTAAAGGTGTTTCAACATTCATTGCATCGTTAAAACTTTTAAACGCAACTTGCCCAATACAACATTGCTGCACAAAAGAATCTATCACTCCAAGGCTCGAGAGAACCTCATTATGTTTAGAGCACTATCGCATGCGAGTTTAGTGAATACATCAAAAAGTTTCGTATGAGAGAGCATGATGAATACTCGAGAAGATCACATGTCATTGCTCAATGAACATTTGGAAAACTTTAGTCCTCGAAGGTTCGCAAGGCTCTTCAAATGCCAAAAGGGTGTACAATCTTGTGATATTGCAGAAGTCTTGCACATGATGCATGAATGTTTAGAGAACGTTTGAAGAACTCTTTCTTGCGAAAACTCTAATCCTCTCATGTTTCGAGATTCTTCGTGCGTACGTGGAGTGGGCATTGCAAGAAACCACAAATGCAAGCTGTCGTCTCAGTCACTTATGTAATTTTGTACGAACTGGTGAAGGGGTCTTTTCCCTCCTTAGACGATGTTAGGGAAAAGGGAGGGAGGGATGTATTTAGTGGCGCGAGTAAACCAACACAAGCACGTGCAGAAGAGAGACAGAGGGGGAAGGGGTATTTGCCACTTCAGTCGTTCAACGACAGAAGCGGTGCAGTAGCCTTCAATGGTAACGTACTATGGCCTGCATCACGAAGCTTAAACTACTTTCGAAAGTCTTCAGTTAACTTTTTTATGCTTTATTAACTTTATTCTGTGTTTCATTTGGAGCGCTATGTCGATTATTGGCAACTGTTTTGCATATGCACGCGAAAATAATTCATGAATATTGCTATCAAAATGAAGTGATCCGAAGTTTCAATGCAAGCAGTGTCCTCACAGATGCTGCAAAACAGCCCACAGGATGTATTTCGTGCGCTGGAATGTCAGCAACGGAGCTCTGCGGTTGAAAATCAATAAAGTGTTTGTGCGAGACCTCTTCACGGAGGCTCCGCGGAGGATCGTAAGGGGATATCGGTGAATTCTGAACACTATTAAGCACTTCCAAGGAAGCGATGATGTTACATACTATTCCATATGAACAGCACCGTCTTACTAACGGGTCAGTGAAGGCGCGGCTGAAGCAGAATTCGGAAATGCGATAAGCTCACGTCTAAAAAGAGAAGAATTGAAGCGTTGGTCAGATTTGTCCCTCACCGGTTTTTCTCCATCATTCAGGTGCTCCGAAGACAACGTCCTCACCGAGGAAACGCTATAATACACTAGATGTCACGAGTTTTAAAACGTCAGATAGGTCAACTGATATGTCACATTCTCAGCAAATTAGCAGGTGTGTAGGCTTACTTTTAGGCAGATAAAGTAAGTGAACATTGGGAGATGCTCTCATAACTTTAGTCATGAAGGCTGGCAGCGCCCAAGATTGGGAATGAAACGCCCTAAAAAACCCCTGCTCCATATTTCTAATAGGTTACGAGATTTAAAGGTTTATTTCTAAAATCATGCAGAGAATACCACTGTAAGTTACTGTAGAAAATACATTTATCCACGCATATTATCATCGAGTTACTCATGCTGGTCAACGCGTTTGGTGTGGCGAAATGGGACGTTATACGAGTGCCTCTCCCCTCGTCTCCAACATGGTTCGAAGTGTGAACGCCTACTTCCAAGTTTGTGTGGTAAATCGGCAATACGTAGCACTACTGCAGAGCAAATGAAACAGCTCGATGATATTACAAGCACGTAGTGAAATGGTTTTTACTGTTCCTTGTTTTGGGATACACACCTGCCAAGACACGCACGCCTCGACGCATGATACAACTCAGCCTCAAGCTAAATTGCGTTATGCGCAAAAGCGCAAGCGTTTGGAAAGTGCGTGTATAGTGTAACTGATGTTGCTCGTAGGGAAATTCCGTTGAGCTGGCTGCAAGATGTTAGCTGTGGTAAATGAGATGTTCGATTTGGAATGGAAAGTAAGGTGAAACTTCTAGGGTGCTATAATGTGAAGGTGAACGACGCTTATAGGCGCTTGTAATAGGGGAAAAGGAATGCAGAAACTTGCTACGGTTATACGAATGAACAAGTCCAGTGAGGCATATTGGAAGGCAAGCCGGTGTTTCTGAAGCATGTACAACAAAGCAGACAATGCTTTCGGAGGTCATACAGAATGGAGCTTGTACAAAAGGAAGGCGCTGCATTTACTGATGAACAGAGTACAATGGGAACAAAACGACTAGGGAATTTTTCGATTGGATCATTGCGCGATTTCAGAACATCCATTTACGGGGCTCTTAGAAGCACCTCAGTGTGAAAGGGTCACTGTGCAAATATAATAACCCGGTCTGAGAAATAAAACCTCCCACATGTATTCTGATTGTTGAGCTTACGTTATTGCCAGCATAAAAAACCTAGTAGGTCAAAACCGACAAACCATGTCAACACAGCTCTTCTTAATATTGTAGGTCGTGGGAACACAAGATCGAGTGGTTGATGGTAAATCAAAAGTGGTTGGTAAAATTTTGGCACTCGCGTGGTAATAGACTGAAGTTGGCAGCAACTAACCACCATGTGTCCGAGCTGTAATCGGTGAGAGGAGCAGAGGAGCCCACCTGGAGAAAAGAGGTTTTTGTGCAACACATTCGTTAGATCAATTGTTTTCATCCTATTTTAAGTTCTCAAGCACCCGTTCAAAAATTTATAGTTCAGCAAGGTCGGCAACTTCAAACGTAAATTTAGTGACATTGACCCAACACTGCTTACTGAGTTATGTTCAACAAGATCTATCCACCCAAGTTTACGGATTCCCCAAAAATGCCCTTGTGCATCTATGCGTCAATATGCTTTTTTATCTGCCCTGTAGATCCAGTTTGCGATCTAAAACAACGATGGCAGTGCAGTTGTGCATCTCGGGCAAATATTCGCT
Organism: Baylisascaris schroederi; assembly: GCA_006503575.1. Classification (NCBI taxonomy): domain Eukaryota; kingdom Metazoa; phylum Nematoda; class Chromadorea; order Rhabditida; family Ascarididae; genus Baylisascaris; species Baylisascaris schroederi. The sequence goes on from QEWY01000431.1 coordinate 309,473, forward strand.
ACGAACGGCAGCCTAACGTCTACAGCAATGATCACTGACTCTGAAACTGCTCTAAAAGGGTTCGAAATCGAGGGGATTTCGAAAACTGAATTCATACACAACTGCAACGTTTAACGTGCATCTCCACTTCCAAGGGCAAGCAAAAAGTCCTCAGAAATGAGAATGGAGTTAAACAGTATCTAATAAATGCGCTTAGAGGTCTGGACGTATTTTCTCACAGCGCAGGTGATATGTGCGGTCTTCTTCGATTCGCAGTGTTTTATGTACTTGTTGCAAAGTAGAGACTTGCTGTTTCACTTGTTTTCTCGTGTGTACAGACACTTAACATATCACTGTATTACGTAATGGATTGGAAAAACGCAACCAACACCTCGTTTTTGGTTGTGCCGCCCACTGTTCAGAAAACATCCGTCGAATGGAGACGTGGAACCTCGGCTGATCAGAATTTTGGGAATGAAAAGATGAAAGAAGGACACTTGGGCCAAACCTTCAGGGATGTCAAACGTGGACAAATGATCAAATAGCCTTACGGAAGGGATGCGTCGACACTCAACCATTTTCGAAAAGCTATAAAACACAAAGTGAAGGATTGGTCACAGCATGCGATATGACAGTGACTATCAGATTTGCAGTACTTCAATTTAGTGAATTTTTGCATACCAAAAACGAATCTCTAAAAATTTTCTGATCACGCTCTTCACGTGGTTTTCAGATGCAGTGCTTTGAAAGCCGATCGTTACAATGATAATATGGGATCTTGCTTGTTCAGTACAGTCATAGATCATTCGGCTTTATTTCAGCGACAACCTCTTCAGCTTTTCAACTGGGCTGTCTTTTGATTAACAGTTTGCGGCTGCTCGTACGTATTGAGTGTTGTCTATTCGCTTATTTATGCTTAAATACTTTTTGGGTCATCGAAATAGAATGAAATAATATAAAAGTGAATGACCGACGAAGGAAAATTATTGTGCATGAGATCGCAACAAAGTGGGGAGTGGTAATTTTAGCCGCAGAAGAGAATGCCAAAACTGGAGTTCTCATATTTTGATATATAAAGAAGAAATTTGAACGAATAGTTTCGAATGAACTACGGCAGGAAGACAACCAATTTTGCATTATCGTTCACGTAGTATTATATGTACCGAAGCGACTATCGTTCTTGCATCTATCATTGCCCGTCATGTAAAGACCTCTACCTTGATCTTCCTTCAGAACACTCTTTTCCACTTTAGTAAATTATATTAATTTCCGCCTTTATGACCATTATGCTGTGCAGTTTTCAAATTTCAAATGCTCCGACGTAGCGTGTTTAGCTCCGACCACAGCACTGCGAAAAAAATTGGCACATGTGCAGGCAGCTCTGTAGTTTTCCGATACTCTGATGACAGCAGCCGGCAACCAATCGGAAGTGTTTGGTTGCAAGCGAAATTCGATCAAAATAGAATTCAGCTCGGAAACGCCGGTCGGTAAAGGAAAGAGAGGTTTTGTAATTGATATGATTAATGAATTCGCATGCGAAATGATTTTCCTTGCACATAGAAAAGGGTATTTCACACAGAACTGCGGGAGATCAAGAGTTCTTGAGAAATTGCTGTTTTCGTGTATTATCGCTCTTGAATCGAATTGCTTTGATACAGTAGCTCTGGCAGATATCCAAAAGTTAAGTTTACTGGGATGCAGTGGCGTCGTTGGTTTGGCGCACGAATGGTAGGTCATAACTGTTTTGTTGGTATGAATTTCGGAGCAAATAAACAGTTGACGTATGCGCAAAGAGTACTTTTTATTCAGGAACCTTTCGGTCCGGTGGAGTATCGCCCAGGATGTTGAGAGTTCATTCTTCCCGTGGACCACTGCAGAAGTCCGCGTTAATACTATGATATGAACCAAAGTAGCCTAAAACACCGTGACGAATTCGCAGCAGTAACTCGCGAATTTTTTTGTACTAGTTGCTTTTTCTGTAATATGACTGATCAAGCGTTGTTTCGTTTGTTGCTTTTTGTTGCTTTGAACTCATGATTTTGAAAATAGATAGCACATTCCCTGCGTACACAATTATGTCGCGAGCAAGTGACATTTTTTCGAGTTCGAAAAGATGAGAAGCATTATGAGGAGGTCGGCGATGGGGGAAAGGGGGGGGGGGGGGGGGGGGGGGGAGGAACAGGGCAGCATCTTACCAGATCCCAACAGTGATGGCTGTTCTTCGGGTTGGCACGGACTCATACAGTCTTCCATTTTGTGCCTCTTTCATTCCTTCCTATCGTGTTTTCCATTAGCGGAAGATGTTGACAGTATTGTGAGGGTTTTTATCTCAGGTTGAACGATCTTTTCTCTCTGCGAGGTTCATTTCGTCTGTGATTTCAGTCAAATAAGTCTGAGTTGAAACTGCGTTAGAAGATTTTTGCGAAAATTGTGCTGGAAAAAATGGCATTTCCCTCTCCACTGCAACATAAAGTTGTGCGCAAACGCAAAATTCAGAGAACTTTGACACAGATGACAGTTATAGTGAGGCCTTTGAGTTGGCTCATTCCTCGTTTCACCGTTATCTTAGTATATAACGGTTACATTAGCGTATTTCTATTCCCCAGTTAAGAAGAGTGCACAGCTCTGTGACGACCTCATTTTTCTCAACTTCAGCGGTTATAATTCATTTATAATTTATTAATAATCTTATTACTTCACATGACAGCATATGGGAGAATTCTCTATGAAATATCAACGTTCAGCTCGTCCTGTTCCAGCGTCTCTGGTTTCTCGTTATGTTTTCTGATTATGTCTATTATGTCCGGGTGTATTTTTTGCAGAAATCGTTGTTTCTCTACGAACATCTAGTCATCACACCTCCTTCCAACGCATCTTGTTCCACCAAACGGCCTCACAGAGTTTCTTTACGACTCTGTGGAGAATTTTTTCAGCTCGCGAAGGCGACTTGTTTTGTTTATCATCTTTAAGAGAGGTGAGAGAACCAGCGAGGTTCCATCTGGTGCCCTTGCGCATCCCTTGAAAGGATGACGGTGAAATCTGGACACGAATATAAAATCGAACAAAGCTAGGGAAGATTTCTTTAACTTGCCCGAAGAAAAAGAACTTTTCAACTTGATAGCACATTTCGGCAATTCGCTTTTACAAGTCTTCACTCACCGCGGGTAGTAACCATAGTCTGGTGAGACAGGTTCAGTCGCCGCTTTATCTGCACGTTCTATTTGACTGATTGGAGTGCGGTTACGTTAAGTTACCCTCCTGTCCACTTTTTTGTTTCGTCTTCCCTCTTCCAACCACCCTCTATCTTTTCACTTATTCAGCAGGAGCACAGTTTTCGCTCCATTGCTTGGTTCGTCAATTTTTTTTTTTTTTTTTCAGGTGCTGAAGAGTTTGGCTATCATGGACAAGAATCACAAGAAGGATAAAAGTCTCCACTTTGATCCTGTGGACCCTTGCTGTGATGAGGACAACTCTTGCTCTGAATATAAGGTTCTCGTTTTTATCAAAAACACAGTTTTGCTTTACTCAATTGATTCAGCTGAAGTAATGAAAGAGCCCGAAGTAGATCTCTTATTTCAAATGTGATTATGACGATCGATGTTTACAGATCAGCATATTCTTCACCGATAATAAATCCAGGTGTCAGTAATGCTTTCGCTAGCTTATATTATGCGGTCACCCCCGTTGATCTAGAAGTTCCATTTACGTATTTTTTGTAGCTATATTTTTTTTTCGATTTGGTCTAAGTGTGTCGCTGTCATCCATCTGATCCCACATTCTATTGAAAATGTCACTTTATAAGTGCATCCTGCGAACGGACTCCTGGCCGTTACAATTTTTGATTTGAGATTGCTGTTTAAATGCTTTGTGGTCTTTTGATGGCACGCATTTTTCAAAATTAACCATTGTATATACTTCCATGTGCTCGTGCTTCTTGACGGCTTTCATGTTTTTCACTCTTATTTCGGACTCTGACTTTTTAGCACAATTCACCTCTTGCTGCTTTCCTTTATTACCAGGTTCTATCATGTTTGAATCATCCTCTAAACCGAACAGCAGATAAAGGATTGGGAAATAGAGGAATGAGAGGAGCACATGGTCGGGTCATTTCTTGATCTCAAAAGGATTTTTAAATTAATCGAAATTTGAAACGAAAAGCAAATCGGAGACGATGTAAATGTAAATGCAATGAAAAAAAGCGAACAAAAAGAGCAGAAATAAGATAGTATCATCTTATTATGAAAGTGAAAATACCTCGATATGATAACATTCGATGAAACAGTGCAGTTTCGTTGCGGCCGCATCGAGAGCAGATTGATCTGTTAATATCAAAAAGTTGTATTTGTTAAAAGAAGGTGATGCACGAGATTTCACACAATCGTGTCAAGGAAAGCGGGCAGCATTTGGCAATCCAGTATTGATCTGCGTTGTTGGTTGGCTTCAGCTTAACATATATCGCATTTGAGGCTGCATCTTTTATGGTGAACAGCCATGCGAGATGCAACATAATATTCTCTATGTGTACTTCAAAGTTTCTATCTTTACATAACGATGTGCCGCGTTTTTTGAATTGAACATAATAGCACATAAAGAGGCGACTAAGGGGAAGTGGAGTGTTAGATGAGTGAAAGAAAATGCTGTTAAAGCTGAAATTTTGTTAATTTAGGTTTGCTTTCGTGATTCCAGATAAGTTTTCAACATTTTTTTTTTCGTATTAGTGATCACAGTTGAATGAAGCGCATAGTGATGGGGGCAGATAATAGTGGTGATATATTTTTTGAAGGCGAACACCAATAGCGGGGATAGAAAAGTATTTTCCTCAACATTTCGGCGTCTTCCCTATCATTAGGGGTAAATTAAGTGCGCTGTGGAAGCATCAGGCGTTATGTGTACATACCAATGGCGTTGGTGCTGAAGAGTATAAAGATGGGCAATTGAGGGGATATGGACATACAGCAAGAGTGGTTTGGAGGATTAAGTATGTGATTTACGGGTTAAGTTGAGGGAACAATGAGAGGAGGATACGTTCGTAATAGGAATAAGGAGGGCATGTCGGTGATATTAAACTCATATCCACAACGATAACAGTAACCGATGTGATAAAATCAAATTGAGGTGTTTGAGTGGAGGACGTGCACACATCAGTTACGGAACGTTAGAGCCTTAATCGTTTCGTCGTTTCATTGATTATTGGCCTAAGGGAATATATAAAAGCTGCTTCTGCAACACGTCACTTGACTGTGCTGCTGGGGTTACCAGGGGTTTTGGAGTTGACGGAAGGGGAGAAGGCACACTGAGGTGTTTTTCGTCGTGTTGGCCCGAATTGCAAAGGTCGACCACTGTCTCCAGATACGTGCATTTTATTTGGCACTCGCAGCCCATTTTAGCACACGAACCAGGATTGTTTTGAGAACAGATGATAATGCAATCCTTTGTTTGCGCTAGCATTTGGTGGCGCACACCAACGAGGTAGTTAAGGGATGGTAGCCATCTGTCAATGGGTTGCTACGTGGTAAGGCCAATGGAGTCGTGCGGATTTTGTAGAATATTGAAACGCTCATTCGTTCCCTCTGTATTGCTAGTGCGAATAAAAGTGTCCCTGATATATCTGCGGTTAACGATTGGAGGGCCAAGGATGGCGTCTTCTTCCAGATGGTACATGAGCGCCACCACCGGGGTAGGCGCGAGGTGATTGCCCATTGCCAAACCTCGCGTCTTTCGGTAATAAATGTCTGACCAAGTGAAAATGTTCGAAGCAGTGACGGTTTCCAAGGGAACTTCCATATCACTGATCGAGATGCCAGAGAGATTCAATTTATCGAGGTTAGAACGTTTCACCACGACGTTGATCGAATTGGCGTTCTGGAGAATGATATTCAACGGTTTTGCTTCAAAACTGCGAAACATTTTTTCGGGCAGAGCAGCACTGGAGAGAATACCCAGGAAGTGGTGAACAGTTGCGATTTGGGATGGTATGACTTTAAGTGGTGGGCTGAGGATTCGGACCAGCAGCCAGATCACGTTACGGCAGGTCCCCACAAGTGCTTGTAATTAGCATAACTTTAAAATAGTTGGGGTCTGTTGATGTGAGATTGTCAGGGGCAATTTTTTGTGTTTTAACTGAGCTTGAAGGACAAACAGAGAGGGGTGAGATGAGCTGGGATGTTTGATGAGGGTCTCACTGACGCCACATCTCTTCCCCACAATCAGCCAATCGATCGTCCGTTTTTGTACTTTTGAACGCTGGCCCTGCGTTTATTTCTTTATGCTTCCACAGTGCGCTTAATGTACTCCTACTGATGATGGGGTAAGATACCGAAACGTTGGGGGAAATATTTTGATATTCGCGCTTTTGTTGTTCGCTTTCAACAAATATATTATTTTTGTTCATGAGAAAAACAACTTAGTAAGTTATGAAAAAAATCTTTCCGGTTTAAGCTGATCCGAAAACGTAATTTGTCAATTTGCTTTTCTCGAGTCGTCACTGCCTGCACCAATTACCAACCGGCATATTTGGAATGCACGAAAATCTACTGGTTGGTGCAAAAACTGGATGAAGTTAGGTCACCCTCTTAATTTGATCACCTTGGATCGTTCATGAATTAGCAGTCCTCAGAGTCAGGTAGTTCAGCTTTTTCTATGTTATGTCTTGAGTCATCTATTGATGTTAATATTTTTCGTCTATTTTAGTCAGCATCACATAATTTCAGTTATTTGGCGGTTACGACTCACCATTGTCGCCAACGATGCCTCGCTTTCTTCCAGATTTCGACAGGTTTCTTTTTCATTTCTGAATAGGACCTAGTCTAAATGAAGTTCGCCGGTTGCGATAAGCCTCACATGGTGTCTCAAGCATAGTAACTCCTCCATTTCAATTAAGGTAAGCCGAAGAATTAGGTTTTTGCTACAAATCATAAAGGATCACCGAAGCGTTTATTCCTGTAAACGGGCGAATGTACGGTGAGGTTTCTTAAGAAGAGGTTTTCGATGGAAGAGACACATCGAGATTACACGGATGTCCGCCATTATCGCAATCACGCACATATGGAAGGTTTCGACACTCAGCATCCTTCCGGTTCCTGTTGGAGATCCCCCGGACCAGAACTGTTGTTTAGTGCTAGCCAGTGTCAAGGAGCATTGCAATAAGGCAACTTTTATTGCCAGTGTAATACTGATTTTGTCTTATAAATATTCAGAACTCGTAGAATATTCACTTGAAGGGGGATATGAAGTTGTGTCGCTTAAATTCCTCTCATTTTAGTTTACCCCGTCATACCACCTTGTTATATCTGTTCAAACAGTTGCAGTTATGACCGCGTTATTACATTGCGTTGTGCAGTCTGGCCACCGGCAATGTTTGCAGTGACTTTGGATCGACAGTGACAGCACTGGTTCATGCGCCACAGACGGCACCACTGATTTCTGTTCGCGGGGAACGTCAGAAGCGTTTGTGTGCATCTCCACAAACGGCACCAGCGGCTTTTGAATGCGAACACCATTGGAAGAATTCGACAATCTTTCGTTTTCCTCCAGATATGACTACTTCGGCGATGACAGAATGCACTAAACCAAGCCGTCTGGTGAATACACTGCTGAGCAAGCCTATGCATATCGCGCAGAAAGGTTCAGAGCCAACGATCCAGCAGGAGGTTCCATCAGCAAATCATGCGCTTACTCAACTGAGACCGGGAATTATCCCGTTGCCCCAGATCCACGCTGAAGCGGGGAAGATTGTATATGAGCTGAACAAGTTGGGTTTAGGAATTTGCACGCCGCTGCAGCCGAATTTTCGTTCCATTCAACTTGCTGTTCCTCACATTCAGGTAACGTCTACGTTGGCTCTTTATAGAGTCCTGGAAAGACGGGGTTTGCCATAAATTATACCCTTATTTCGTTCATTCACTTGATTATGGCGTTTCTTTAGAAATAAGGTATATGGCAGTGGCACGTATATCGCAAAGGATGCGGTACACGTTCCAGGATACTTGGAAGGTTTATCGGCTCCGTACTTTGATGCAAAATGAAAAGGTTCTAACTGGAGGAGGCTGTATTGCATGGCAAAACTACTCCACTATTCGAACCCATGTCGAACTCAGTTAAGCGGATATATTCTCAGTCAACAGTTCCGAAGTTGTTTTCCTCTCACATGTGCAGAGCAGGATTTGATGATCGATATAGCGTTTTTTAGAGCAGACGATTTAGCATTTGTTGCCGTTCCCTGTGCTTGGCGTGATGGGAACTGCCCTTTCGGCTTATATGCATATATATGGTACATTGGTATTTGCGAGAGGGGGGTGCAGCGGTTATTTTTTTTCTATGCAGGTCTGTACCTTCAGTGGTACAGAGGGTCCGAAAAATGCATATCAAACGTTGAATTCTGACTGCTTGGGTCTGACAGTATATTTTGTTAATGCTATCTTCTAAACTTTTTATACATTTGATGTTTTCCTCGCCTATAAATCGGTATTCTTAACTTTTGAAAAAGTTAGGAAAGACGCAACTGTTCGAAAGATCTGCGCTAATGATGTTATGACTGTTTCCGTTTTCTCGAAACGCTGGGTGCTAATGGGCGTACGCCCGGCAATTTCTGATTAAATGCGATCACTCTTGAACAATGATTCCGTTGACGTTATCTGATATTTTCAGACAATTGGTTGCGGCTATTGCATTTCCATTAACAAACCGTGGCACCATAACAAGAAGCAGTGCCCTGAGCTCGCGAACCTTCGTCCATGCAAGATCTGTGGTGCAAGTGGATCAAAGAACCACACAATTAAGTAAGTCGGCATTTTTTTGCACCTGTGATTCACTGACGACGTATTTGTTTATGGTGACGCGATTCCAGGTCGTTGCTGTTAGTGAGAGGGTCTAAATATTCCTACAGAAAAGGCTTTCCGAGTTTAATGGCTGCACATGTTTATGTCGTTTTGTAGTGGCGAGTTGGCAACGTCGCACAACTTATGCAGCAGCTCCCGTGGATGCAGAAAAATGATGGGATAAGGTAGAAAATGCCACGCATGGCGGGCACATATTGAAGAGCACTCCAGGATGCGCGCAAATGTGTTAACTCAGTCATTAAGTGTTCATTTTTAAAGAATGCACTCAAATTCCCATTGGCTGCAAACTGTAGCCTTTCAGTTGTGGCGGCGATCTGAATAGCTGTAAGGAAAATCAAACGCGAAGTTAAGGTGCATGCCTCTATTGACATGATTTATTCCTTTTCGGCTTTCTCATGTCCACACTCGAAGGGGATCCGATATGCCTTTTTCCTGGTATTGCGTATACTAACAGTTTCCGGACTCCACGAAGTGCCGCTGTTACTGTTTCTTAAACATGTAGGTCCCTAAATGGCGGCGTTATAAGCTGCCGAGAATTCAGCGACGTGTATCGCGCTGTGCTGTACAAGTATTTCTCAATATTTTCTCAAAGTAAAGACACAGAAACGACGATCAGCATTTCAGGTACTGCCCAAAGCGGCAGAAGGTTGTTCTGAAGATGAAAACATTATCCGCTGAGCCAGACAACTAATGGGCCGGCCGCAAACCTTCATTATGTTCTTCATAGCCGAAATTGCTTCCGTTTTTTTGTGATGTGTGCCCCTCCTGGTGTATTATATTGCAAAGTTGTTTTCCCTACGGGCCTTTCAGTTTTGAGAGGGTAAATTTCTATTCAGTAGCAGCTCCTCTGTTCGTTATGTGCATTGAGGGCATATATGGCGTAGAAGTGCTCTTATCACCTGTGAAAATTCCTCCTGAGCTTATTCACCACAGTTCGACAGAGTTTGCGCGTCCCATTTTTCCGGGATCCGATGTTGTTTTGCACCATCCATTTGACGTTGGCACGTTGCGCACCATAGATACATATGTATATACCGCCTTCATTACACTCTCACCCATCACTTATTTCTCTACTCTGTTCTGTTGTAATGTCTAAAAACGTTGCGTCGCCATATTTGTAAATTTATCCATCCGATGTTCCGATGAATCGGTCTTAATAAGTCGTGAACGTCGATTTTATCTTATCGGGTTACCGCTTTGTTAGTCTCTATTTTATCATGTCATAATTTTTAATCATGTCGTGCGGTTTATCCTGTTATTCTTATCAGACTGCCTGCTTTCTTATAACGTCTTGCTAGGTCATTCTCATTTTGTGAAGCTGTCCACATTGTTGTATCAATTTATGCTCTATTAAAGTTCTTATTACGTTGATACCCTGCAAGATCGTGTTCTTCATGTTATCATGTTATTGCCGTGCCAGTTTGATTTTTATTTTTTGTTTCACGTCTGCAAACTGGCAACTGCTACATCGTCTCCCTTTATCGTAAATTATATTTCTTTGTCTTCCTTAATGCCTTCATTTTCGACCATTAATTTGAATCGATAGCCACTGTGAGGGATCTGGGTAAGTATCCACTTCATTCTTGGAAAGGTTTAGGAACGCTGGTTGGTGTTTCAGCGTTCGCTACAGCTGAACTGTACAAGATCAATTTGTCTCTATCGGGTCGGTGAATATTGGACTATAAGCATCAAGTTGGTCCTTGAAATGTTTAAGAAGATATGGTGCCAAGCGAGTTCTTTATATGGACAAATAAGCAGTGTTCATTTACCAAGTACACAACTTCAGGGGGATACCGTGTTGTACACAAGAACTTAAGGACACTTATGAAGCATTCAACGCGCATCACTTATTGCTGAATATGGCAGAATGATGGATAGCGGGAACGAATAGAACGCCCTGTCTAGAGCTGGCTGATCGCTTTTTGTAGGTGGTTGTAAGCAATGGCACCGGGGAAGGTGAGGAACTCAAAGAAAGTCCATAAATAAATCTGCGTCACCTTAATGGCGCTTCAGCTTTTTACATTTGCTTTGTTTCCTTTTTTGTGATACGAAACCAAATCTGCTATATCAGCTCTTTGTAATGAACTCGATATCTCGAATATGATAAGGTTTATTATGGTCTCTTGGAAGATGGTGATATGATTTCGCTTCTTATTCTCTACAAAAGTGAGAGATGGATGATGCGATATTGTTGACTGAGTGCTGTTATAAGCACTCCACAATGTCAATAAATAGTTACTTCATTACTTCGTTTTGCATGATCGATCGGTCTTTTAACCGCAAACGTGTGTAATACCGATGTGGTGCAGCTTCGGAGAGAAATCTTGCGTACAGAGAGGATGCCTGAAATTATGTAAAACGGTGGCCGGCAATTCTGTGTGGGGCAAGCTTTCTGGGAACGATGGCAAGTACGGTAAGCTGAAAGAAAGGACAGTCTCATTGCATGACGTATCCATGTTGAGCAGGTAGGGCCTTTTCTTCGCAGTTTTCCCAGGTCGTTGGTACACTTCAAAAATTTGGTGCAGCTGACCCTTAGAACTGCTTAATGTAGCTGCTGAGAGCCGGAAGTAGTTTTGTCGGCAATCTGTCTACGATAATGTGTAAACCGATAGTTTAATTACTGAGGAGGGATACAGCGAAATTGGTGGAAGCCCGGTTGCGTTGCTGGAAAAGCTGAGGGGAAGCAATGTCGATGGGAGTGCTGTGGCGGGTCGGGCCACAGCGTCCGCGTGCGCACAAGCGTGCGGCTATTTTGAAATGGGACGTCGACGAAGTTATCGTTACGAAACTCGGCGGACACAGTTCACACGGTAGTACAGCGAATTCCCATGCAATTGGTTAATCCACCAGCTTCAGAGGAAGTTTTAGGCAGAAGTGAATGCCTGGAAATTGGCGTGAATTTTACATCCGTCAAATCTTCACTTTAAGCCGATCAGGCTGTAAGAAGTAGACGGCTTTTACGACTAGTTCGACCAAGCAAGTTTTGATGTGTTGTAGCACACGTCCCTCTTACTGCAGCAAGTAGGATTACAGGAAGCATATCGCGCTGTCCCCTGCAGTTTGTTTGCCATTTTAAGTTGTGTATTAATGGAGCGGTCTTCGTTAAGGAAAGTTTTTTTTTCGCTGAGGTAAGGAGGTTGAAAAAAGCTTAAATTCGTAGTCGCATGAAGCATGAACGCTTACTAGGAGTCTCTGTTCTACTTATCAGTGCCACAGCTATCCGAGATATGAAAATATTCGTCGAAGATTCCTTACAATCGAATGCGGTGATATAGACCGAAGACGTTCTCAAAGGAATGTAAGTAGTAAGGACCGGCATAGCCTTCTGCCTCTGACCTAGACTGACCTCTTACCTAATATTCTAAGCGAATCCACAAGATTCTGGACGTATATATATATATCGTGTTGGTGCGCACAGGATCATAGTTAAACCAAACGATTTGCTGGCTTTGCTGAGTATGACACCAGTGGATATTGTCGTGGTTTGAGCCACTGAGCTATAGAACGAAGCAAAAGATTTGCCCCTGTCCTATCATTCCACCTACCAGTTCTTTTGTTGTGGCTGTAGCAGTGGGGAGATGGATGAGAAGGGGAGGGGTGCAAGGGAGGTGAAAAAGATAGTTGACATCCTCGTTAAACGACATCCACATGCTGTTCCCTCTGAAGCTTTCCCTTGTTAAATCGGTTGCTTTTTCATACAGACTTCATGTGTGACGTCAGATTTTGATTGATTGCAACTCACCTTCGGCCCAGCATCTTGTCGAAGGATTTGATGAAAATGTTTGACCTGACAATGAGTTATTCCGGCGTTTATCATTTGTCGGCTACTGTGAGTGATTTTAACGTTCCGTACGATGCAAATGTCTCCGTGTACGTTAGGGATTTTTTCATAAGTTTCTTAGCTGACAAATTGTTCTACACGATATTCACATGAAGGGATAATTTTCGGCCTGTGGTTACGAGCAGTGATTTCTAATTAGTCAGTGTTTTGTCTGACCACTCCAAGTAGAATTCTGTGATTTCGGAAAACTCGAGTGGATAGTAGCAGGTTCGCTCTTAGAGGACTGTGATTCGGTCACTCTATCAATTGTTCTTGAGCACCGTTCATTCTTTAATGGGATATTCTTTCTCTTTGAGAAAGATACAAATAGATGGTGGCATCTTCCGCTGTATTCACAAGACCTTGCGGAAAAAAACATTTCCGGTGTATTGATCGTTTTCCTATGGGTGACCATAAAGCTTTCGAAAAATGCGTCAGCTGTCGTGACAGTATTAGATAAATTTCCAAGAATTGGAAGAAAAATTAATCTGTTCAGGTCACAAATGAGCGCTCTTAGATATATTAGTGATAAAGTAGGAACTGAACAGCTAACAGGGTCGGTAAGTTCAGAATTATCACTGAGCACCAGACATGCAATCGTCACCGCGTCACCCACTGGAAGACTTTCCAGCGTATCAGGACCTGATCCACTGGTATAGCCCCCAGATCCCGCTGCCCATCCCCCATCGCGAAGGGTAGTGGAGTATTATATATATATATATATATATATATATATAATCTTCTTTCTCGTCGAGTCAACTACACTCAGCGTAATTTTACTCTCTGTTGCTCTAAGATGCTGGATTAAATATCAAAAAAGACTAGTAAATATCCATGTTTTACTTCAACGTAGTCAGTTGGCTAGCTTAACACCGATAAATAAACGGCAATCGATTTTTGTATAAATGAAGTGCAGAAGCGGACGAATCTTCAAAGATTTTACTCGCTTCCTCGTCCGATTGTTGTGGCGTTTTTCTATTTTGTTTTGTTTTAAGAGCGGGGTGAGGTTGGTGAATGACTCCGGGAGAGATTTCTTTTTTCAATCACAATCAAAATGGAATGTTTTGCCTCTTCACAACTAATGCTGTTTTCCTTTCTTCCTCGATTCATGAGTACAGCATAACCGCAACGGTGTCGTCTGCTTGGTCTGTATAGTTCTACTACTCTCAACCACTCGTCTCGGCTCCTGCAAAGCAGAGGATGACGCATTAATGGCTCGAAGAGATGTCGGATAAGGGGTTGTGGGAGAATGGAAGCGAAGATGCAACGTCTTTTCTTTGAAGTGCAGACTGATCCACTCTACTGTAGCGCTGTTAGAGCGTTTCGGTTTGATCATGGTCTTTTAATTACTTCTGTTCTACATGCTGTGTGAAAGTAAGCGTACAACCCTATTCTAGTATTCCTAAATCAGCGCTCTCACCTTGCTTTTCAGTTTGGGAATTCATTATATGGTAAAGAAATTCTGAAAGGCAGTCCCACATAGAGCCTTGGAAGTATAGCTTATGCATGCAGTTATTACTAGATCTGATTACGGACGGATAGATCTTTGGCTCATATTTCAAATCTCCCAGTTTCCCGAGTTATTTGTGAGGTGGGTAATCGAGGATGGCAGAAATGGGGAAGGGGAGGGGAGGAGAGCCATTAAAAATAACTGTAGTCCACATCTATGCAGAAGTTTGAATCGGAATTTTATGCTACTGTTAAAAGCAAAAGTCGCGTACCATAATTGCAATTCTTGCTGGCTAAGATGGCTTATCCCTTTCTGTGGTGACTAACAGTGCCTACATTCGGTCGTAACAAAGCGTGACTACTGCAGGAGTCGAGTAGCGGGTCAGGTGAGGGGTAGCCTCGCTCTCCTTCAGACTATCGAATCTCCAATGCCTAGATGTAACTCACCACAATTAGTCGACTTGATATTGTTTTGCATGATCAACAACCAGAAAGAGTACCTCATCGGCACGACATAATCGACTCTCCCGAGAAGCTAGTCGCTCTACTGAAACGAGCTGTTGCGGTGGTATAACTGCTACAATGCTTTTCCTGTCAAATAGCTGCATTAGTTGATTGGCGGTTGTTTTCCGTTTTGAGAGTGATTTCTTACGTGACGACGCATTTGAGCCTTCATATTCTCTTGTCCTGCTCTTACGATTATCGCGGCTGAGTTGTTGTGGAGTTTCCTTAACCTGAAAAACAGAACATGAGCTTCCCCAACACTCAAATCATCCATGTAGCTATGATGACGATATGAATTAAACATTAGGAGTGGAACATATTTCTCATGTGTACAGTTAAGAACCCTGTCAGTAGAACACAGCCGGAAAGTGACCAAATTTTCCCTCGTTTTTTTCGATTCTCTAACGTCATTGCAGAAGGGAACAATTGGAAAGAGAAAAAAGAAGCATGTGGGTAGGAACAGAGATCTTGTACTGTCTTCGGCTCAGTATTATTGTCGTATTCAGCACTTTTTTCATTGTGGGGTTTCCTTCTTTATCCACGCTGATGTGCAAGATTCAAATCTACACTAAATAATTATTCCTTATTACCGATCTACTAATAGCCAGTATTCACCGTTTCACCTCACCGTCATAATCCCTTTTCATTATTTCAGTACGTTTTATAAGCCCGAAACTTCCCGTTTTACTCTAGCGGAGAGAAGAATAGGGAAGGGAAAGGAGTTGTTCAAGCAAGGCGATGAAACGCATAAAAACGGGATGAACTTACCCACAGAGACAGCTGAAATGATGAAAAGTAAAGGAACGGTTGGGACGGAGTAGTCGAGAAAGACCTCAGAAATCACATATACAAATAAAAACCACATTCTGTTATGCGGATGACGGGATGGAGAAGAGGAAATGGAGATGACCGATGGTTATTTGCTTAAAGTTTATCATTGGGTGCGTTTTTAAATGGTGATAAGTTATTGGCGAGAGCAGCAACACAAAGTGAAGAATAGCACTGCTTAATAACTTTGCAGGTAATGCACTGTAAGTGGAAAATCCCTTAGCGCTTTTCATACGATTTGCACGTGTGATCACGTTGACAGCGGAATGAAGAGAAGCATTTTGAAACGTGGAAATGAGTAAAACGAGAAGAGACTTCTGAATTAGAAGGCGGTCTGGACAGCTCATCGTAGGGCCGAGTCTCGGCACTTGGAACAGAGCTCTAGACTCAAGGAGCCTCTAAGATTCAAAGTACTGAAAGGAAACTTACAGAGCTTATTGCCCTTCGGTTATGAATTTTAATCATGTCGTCACGTTCGGCGTGAATATCGGTTTGAAACTGTTCTCGATACATGTGGCGTTCATTGCTTCTCGGATTAACTGTTCGGACATTACCGTTTAATCGAGTTCTGATCGCCGTATTCCTTTGGCGTTCATCGACTCCTGGTAACAATTCGTTTGTTTTGCTCGAATTCTATTTCTTCGGCGTTTTCATTTTGAAATTATTTTAGGTGATCTGCGTAGTAAAATTGCCGTTTTATACGCCAAAAAATGCAAAAAAATGGGTGAAAGAACAAAGCCACAACCCCTGAACAGTTTCGCGAAAACCAATAACGACATAACGCACCGTGCTGTTAGATAATAAATATGGGAATTCCTCTTCCGCATTGTGTATGAGAACTTCTTCTCAAACATATATTTCGTTTTTGTAACAGTTTTTTCGGTTATGACCATGTAATGCTGTCTGCGAAACAACAGTGTTACTACTCATATTCTATTTCGTTTTTAATATATACAGCGTTCACTGTTTCAGTGAATATGACGCATACATTTCACGTCCTACGTGAGGTGTACTTGTGAAACACACGAACACGGTTATTTCCAGACGGAATAGTGTCGTTAATCGTAGTGCATTCTTACAAAACAGAATGTGATAGTGCAAAGTATCGGCCAAACAAAAAGAAAGTGGAACGGCTTTCACATCTTCTAGAACAGGTGCTGAAGTTGAAGCTGCACCCTATGGAATCTGACCCTTTTGAATTTTTCAAGAGGTTGCTTCACAGTTTGTAAGTTGGAAATTTTGCGTCATTTTTGCATGAAATGTGTTAGGTGAGTCGTTGCTCGACAGGAACAGACTTGTTTTGTTTGGC
Organism: Baylisascaris schroederi; assembly: GCA_006503575.1. Classification (NCBI taxonomy): domain Eukaryota; kingdom Metazoa; phylum Nematoda; class Chromadorea; order Rhabditida; family Ascarididae; genus Baylisascaris; species Baylisascaris schroederi. The sequence goes on from QEWY01000431.1 coordinate 326,199, forward strand.
CGAAAATATAATTCATTTCATATTTAAAAACGATGACTTCATCACTGGGTAGTATTCACCATAACACTTGCACCGTTATCACATACGCACTCCGAATATGACCATTACCCTATATGCGCTTTGCAACAAAATGGGGAAAGCTTGGCCCGGTAACTTCCCTGATGCGTTCCGACGTTTGTGTGACTAATGTTACGTCTTATGGTGCAGTCAGTTACTGCGTCTATTTTTCTCATTACTTTTCGCTACTATTCCAGTTGATCGATTTCTCACAGGATAGAGGAAGCAATCTGTAGGTGAATTGGATGAAGAAAATAGCTCTACAAACCAAATGTTCTACTGAGCGGTGTAGTGGTCGAGGCTGCCTTGTGACTGTTGCGCACCCTCGCAAATAGTTCGTGAATGCGTTGACTAGCAGCTTCACTTGCTCGTCTCCTTGGTCGCATCGTCGCTTGCTTTGTTAATGAAGATATCATCGCTCAAGCAGAAAGCTGCAGTGAGCATTCCTCAAAACTTTTGTGAGTTTTCTTAGTACAACGCATTATCAATGAGATACGTACAACTTTAACGACGAGTTGAATGGATATTTGCGTTTCATTCGATATTACTATCATTTGTCGTTTTTGTTACTTAGTATTCGTTCATTTGTGCACAGGTTAGTTTACAACTGAAAAGAACTGCATGAGTGAAAACTGATGTGATGAGGTTGCCATAACCTGAGTTTGTACGATTTCAATAATTAAACGAACTACTTCAGTAAAAGTGTATGCAATAATGCGTTCGTTTTTTTTTTTCAGGCCAACCTCAAATAAATTTTCCACAAACCGACAGATTGTTCATGCGCTTTCGCGAATTCGCTCTCACAAAGCATATTTTGGAAGCATCGACTCAATGAGTTGGTTTAACATGTATGTGCGCATATGTCTCTTTGGGGAAGTTTCAACTGAAACTGGTGTAAGATGCGTTGATGGGTAGCATATACTGTTAAAGCAAAGTAATTTGAAGTCTGGGAAGGCAATTCATCGAATTCATCAAGAGTTTTAGACTCTAAACTAGCCGAAGAGTTTGCTTAGATTGTACAGCGGTTAGATTTTCATTTCACATTATCGTCATCATCCAGTTCCATCTCCCCTCTTTTTCCAAGTTTCTTCCAATCTTTAAGTGGATTATCGGAAGTTCGAGCGTTCTCCTTGAATTCTTGGGGTGCGAGAGAGTAGATCAGCTATCCGCCTATGCTGTGTACTCACTTCGTCCATGTTATGAAATTTGCGCTGCCGCAGTTCGCGTTGAGGCGTCAACACCTCATCAACTCATGGACGTTGCCCTGACCGTAAACTTTGCACAATAATACTTGCGCAGTAATACTCTTGAATGCTGAGTGAAAGAGCAGACGAAGACAGATGTCGCCAAAGTCATGAGGGACAAAGAAGATGGACTTTTGTCAAGACGAAGTTTATGCTATTTTGACCGTCCCATCGCAAACTTGACTGGGTTCAAGGCCCTCACGTTGCACCATTTCACTAATATAGTCTTATGCGAACATAGGTTAAAGGAAACAAACTGCATCAATGTTTCTTGGTCAGCACCAGCAGCGAATACCAAATTCGAATCTATTCAAGTACTTCGGTCAAAGTTTGGGTATTTAGGGTCACTTCTTTCGCCGTAAACGGATTCCCAATAAATGCTGGTAACCGATGATTGCCATCTTAGAATAGACTAAAGCTCCACTACCCTACTCGTTGCTATTCATTCTGTGAAAACGCCAAACGTCATACCGCTCACTGTGTCGATGTTAAAGTGAATGCCGAATATTCTAATGAACAGAATCCATAAGTAAATTCGTTTGCCTACGTTGCAAACGCGTGCATGCGTCTTTTATTTTCTGGCGACAACCGACTAACTGAAATTCGCTACCGACGTCGTTTCTCTCGATTACAGTCGTAACCCCCCCCCCCTCCCCCATCTCATCCGCAAAGCCACCTTTCCTCGTCAAATGACGGAAGAGACAACGTGCCGTAAATTCCTCTCTCAACAAGAACACAAACAGCATCAAATTGAAGAGGCACTGCTCTTCCACTTCTATGCCAAAGCACACAGAAGTAGTCGAGAAGCGAGTGAAATAAATGAAAAAGTGATATAAATAATGGTATAGTAATGCCAGAAACAGCCGCAACGTGATTCTCTATAGGGGTAAAACGCGGCGTTGCTACGCCACTTTTCAGTGAGAATAATCGAAATCCGGGTGGTCAGATTTGATGCTAGATTGAACAAAGTCGACTGCGTAACATTTATGAAAGTGTTAATGGAAGAAAGGTTTCCACTCATACATCGCAATAAATCAAATCAACGATTCCTCTTAAATCGATGGGATCTAGTCAACTTATAGAAACCAAAGCTTCAACGAGGTTTCCACAAAGAATCTTACATTATAAGCGCCACTCGAAGAGAATTGTTCATGAAGTTTCCCGGCCAAGTTTCATCTGTATTATTTACTTAAAATTAAATATTATAAACACGGCTAATGATAACTCTGTTGATGATAACATTATTCACCACAGCTAATCATAACTAATGATAACTTTTATGCGCTTTTGAACGGCTGCAACCCTTTGCAAAGCTGACGAGTCGCCATAGGAGATCAGCAAATTTTTCAGTCAAGTTTAAGCTATCAAAAGAGGACAGAACGACATTCTCAGCCTCCCACAGTAGTTGCGTGCGTACATATCGATTGGACGCGACCTCGGCTTTTAGAAAGGTGATCTACTGGGGCGTCAATTTTTGTAGATCGCTTGTGCACCCGCAAAATTCCGTTCTTGAAGCCGCCCAACGCGTTTTTGACCACTGCACGTTGAATATGAAAGAGCAAGCAGAGGTGGGAAGGTTTTTGATCTGAGTAATGGCGGCTGCGTATTCGCCCATCATGAGTGCGCAGTTAGAGCTGAATTCATTGCGTCAGTTGCGTGACTTACTGTGCGGCTGTACGGTGACATTGAGTGAGGCGGTCGATGTGGTGCGTTACGTTGATGCTTGAGCTAGGATGCCTCTGAAATGCGATGACTGCGATATGAGTTTGCATTTGGGTGGCATTGCCACTCTCGGTTATGTCGGCCAATTGCGTTGCTTTTACTAATTTAGTTTTTCTATCGTTGTTTGTTTCTATGTAGCCTCTCATAGAACATAAATGTATCAATGTTTCCGTGATGAAGAAGTGTTATTGGCGAGACTACTGTGTCCTAAATTTTGGCAGCTACAATAGCAGTATGTGATCCTCCTGAGCGTGGAAAACAGGTCTTTCTGATAGTCCACTGAAGTGAGGTAACTTATATTGAAGGAGAAGGGAGTCCTCGAGAAGGAAATTTTTATTGGAAGGACAAAGCGATGGAGTATTTGAGGCATTGAAATAAGCTGAGTCCTTTTGTTCCCACCTCCTTCAATAGACTGAAGAAGTGTGATGATATTCTTTGAAGGTTGGTCATTCCTGCAGCCATCCCATTGTAAGCGCCGTTCCCTCAAAAGCCTTTTATGCCTCATTCCACCGATAAACGCAATCGCTGTATATTTCTCTGTACTGCTTTTGGAATGCTTCGTCACGCAAAAGCGACCCGAATAATCTTTGTACGCGTACACTTTTCGTGGCAGTCTTAAAGCTATTTTGGAAATGTCAAATATCATCTTCCTATCGGTGATCTAACATTTTCGACCTAAATATCAGAATGTAGCTCCTTGAACAATATGGGATAAATTTTTGAGTTTTTCGCTTTCACCCATGCGTTGCTTTTACTAATTTAGTTTTTCTATCGTTGTTTGTTTCTATGTAGCCTCTCATAGAACATAAATGTATCAATGTTTCCGTGATGAAGAAGTGTTATTGGCGAGACTACTGTGTCCTAAATTTTGGCAGCTACAATAGCAGTATGTGATCCTCCTGAGCGTGGAAAACAGGTCTTTCTGATAGTCCACTGAAGTGAGGTAACTTATATTGAAGGAGAAGGGAGTCCTCGAGAAGGAAATTTTTATTGGAAGGACAAAGCGATGGAGTATTTGAGGCATTGAAATAAGCTGAGTCCTTTTGTTCCCACCTCCTTCAATAGACTGAAGAAGTGTGATGATATTCTTTGAAGGTTGGTCATTCCTGCAGCCATCCCATTGTAAGCGCCGTTCCCTCAAAAGCCTTTTATGCCTCATTCCACCGATAAACGCAATCGCTGTATATTTCTCTGTACTGCTTTTGGAATGCTTCGTCACGCAAAAGCGACCCGAATAATCTTTGTACGCGTACACTTTTCGTACAACTTCTGCACATTTTCGAACGGTTGTGTTTCATGAGCGACGCTATGCAAATGAATATCGTGAAGGAAGCGCTTATTTTATCGATACGGAGTGAACAAGTAGAAAAGTAGAAATAAAGTTTATATAGGCGACATGTTGGAACGTATTTTGGAAAGCTCAGTTACGCAGCGTTCCAACTTAAATAGAGGGAGGGGGAAGGAGAGAGGCAGAGCACGAAACCGCGGGAAGTCACAGAAGCGCGAGTGCCGTATAGAAGAGCCCACCGGGGGTGAAATCTGCTTTTCTCTAGCAGAATCTCGTATCTTGCTATGCTTTTGAGTAGCTGGTTCATAACGGAAGTTATACGGGATTGTCTCGCATTAATCCGCAGCCAGCTCATTAGAAATTAACTTAGATCCAGCGTGTTGCCTTAGGTTCTGTTATCTCATAC
>QEWY01000431.1:330923-344856 GCA_006503575.1 Baylisascaris schroederi
GGGGGGAAGTGATATGAGGTGAAGTTAAGCAAAACGGGAAGCGATGCAGCGGTGCCCTAGCCCTCTTGATATCGTTTCGGAACTTGACGCTTTCGAGTAATGAGGCGGTATGGACTCATAAGTTGGTTCCGAGTGGACCACCAAAGAGCTTTTGGGATCCCTGCTATACGACGTCATCACCGTTTTTAGTAGTTCGACGCCTTCACGTTAAGAAGTATCTTTCAAGTTGTTAAGCCGTCATCAATTTTTTGAAGGTCGTTGACTGCCAATTTGAATACTCACCGGTGAAACGGAGAGTTTCGCATTCTCTTCTTTCCTGCGTTTTTGATTTGAGGGAATTGGCCTGGCAGGTTTGAAACTTGCTACGACTTGAGTTAGCGACAGATTGAAAGCTTTTCAGGAGGACCGATTCTACTTGAAACGGCAATCAGCAACTCTGCGTGATGACAACGCTACAGGCTCCGTATATCGGAAGCAAAATAAGCCTTGTATCAAAACTGGGCATTCGGTACGAGGGCATCTTATATACGGTCAATCCTGCTGAATCTACTATCGCCCTCGCTAAAGGTATGTTCTTCATTAGTGCATGGAAGAGGATGGGGTTGGTGGGTAACGTGTGTGGAAAGGCGGTTGGCTGGCGTGTTCAAGCAAAGCTTTGTTTATAAGCACTGCCGGCGATAAACACGTTCCCATCCTCCTTTCTTCCTCCATCACTTGCCAGTGTTTTTTCCAGCAGCCTGGTTATGTTTCTGTAACTCATTTGCGTACCGCATGGTCCCTACACCAACCGGCGGATAGAGTAGTTGTGCACCTGTGGTCACAGCTAGTGGGGCAACCCTTCACAGATGAACATGATGATAACGAAATGCTTTATGTCAGATGAACATGATGATAACGAAATGCTTTATGATAATAAATTTGGAGCGCAACGTTCTTTTTCGAAAATTACCCAGTCGCGTAACATCACAATTGTGGAAATGCCTTTTTTCGAGAATGTTGTTTTCTGCTAAGACACCTCTGTTTAGAGTGTATCGCTCTTCCTTATTCAATATCAGTGCTGATGTTCTCTTCATAGGTACGCTGTCATAACGTCATACTAATCTCCTCCCTCTCCCAGGGCGTCGTAACATATTCTCTGAAAAAAGCCATCTTTTGATTTTTGGCGATCATTGCTTTGTGCAGTCAAAATTTGGTACGATCTTTTCTCAAGGAACAAATTGTAAAATATTTTCGGATTCAAGTACCGTACAGTTGTGTTTTTGGTGCAGCGTTGCATATTAACGCATTCAGTACAAGCTGTTCTCCCTTCGTAATGCGTAATGCATAAAAAACTGTTCTTGAGACAGCATCGTCTTTGGGATAAATGAAGTGTACTGTTTTATGTTTCGGACACTGAGGCAGATATTTTATAAGTTTAATGATGAATTCATGCTTATGCATGCCCTTTGTGTGTCCACTAAGTTTTCCCGTCTTAGACAAGCATAGTCGAAGTAATCCTCGTCACCTGTCGATCCATTCATGTTCTTTTCATGCTGATTGATCTTTGTGAGGCGTTAACACCCGAGCATGCAATGAAATCCGCAAATCAGTTTTTTTTATTCAGAACCAGTTGAGTGACGGCTGGAAAACCAGTAGTTGGAAATTTATATAACAGCGACCCGACTGATAGCAGACTGCAATATTAGACTCGTAAACGTTGTTCCCTGATTTTGTGTGGGTTATTGGCGAGACGAGCTGGAATGGAGAAGCGTATGCGGTTACGACATTGTCGGCAACCTTATCCACTTCAGAGTATCCTTAAATCTAGCCCACTAATTTGTCAGAACTCCACTAGGTTCATATCGTGTTCATTTGCACACTTGTTTAAGACCGTCGCTTTCAGTTCGTTGTTTCGGGACAGAGAATCGACCGACTCATAATCCAATTGCTGGTCGTGATAACATCTACGAATACATCGTTTTCAAGGCCAGTGACATACGGGAACTGACGATATGTGAAGGACCAAAACCACTGATACAGTTCGACAACGGCCTGCCGTATGACCCAGCAATCGTGAAGCTATCACTTTCAAGCGCACATGCGAATAACCGCCCGGAGGACGGCGATATCAAATGCCAACGTTAGTTTCGAATGCATATTTCTTAGTTCTTCTTTCATGAGTGTTAACGGATGCGTTCCTTAGTTCTGAGGTATACTGTGTAGTTATTTGTGGACGAGATATCCGGAGCTAATCTATAGTGTGGCCTATATGCAAGACCGTTTATCGATTGTGCCACATTATGATGCTTCTCATAAATATAGCAATAAGTAAGGTTCTATTGAACACCATTAAGTGACATTTACGTTTCAGTTAGGCGTCGAAAAATTAATCTGCGCTCGTGATTGTTGAAGTTGGATCATGACATCACTAAGATCTTGAGAATTGTCATGCCTGCGCCATATTTCATCACTCGTACTTGGGAGTACCGAGTTTATATAATTGCAAGTGCGTATCTCTCCTCTCGAGGTTTTCAGAAAAGCATCACTTCCGATTGTCATTGGAATTTTTTGAAATTACTTCAATGGGGTGAATAGCGTTCAGATCGCGAAATATTATTGCAGTCTTATTGGAGGAGGGTGAAGGGAGGGGGTGGAGATCTTTGGCAGGGATGTATCCTTTAGGCGAGTTGTCGCAGTGTTGTGACGATAGCAGAAGTATTTCAGAGTGAGGTTCGCCCTATCCGCATTTTTTGGGACCCTGACGTCATTGGTTACCGCCTCGTTTCATTGGTCCTCTGAAATTTGTCGATTTTTTATGGAACTGTTCCCCTGAAATTTCGTGAATCCCGCATGGGAATTCTCACTTTTCTCATGGTTTTTATGAAGTCTAGTCTTCGGTGCATAGGACATTACCTCATTTTTGACTTATTTTTGCTTTTTGCCTACTCGGAGAATGCGCCCGTTGCCCAGTATCCAGTTATGGTTTTATGCTTCTGTAATTTTCATTTTCCGGTTATTCATAAGGAGGTGTTTCTGATAGTTTCTGATAAAGGGGACCTTGTCTCATAACCTAGTCATCCCATTTATGCACCGAGAGAAGGGAGTGGAGTTGGTATGTGTAACTTACTGGTGTGGAAGTGAATGCATCAGTGGGTTGAGTGTTTTGATTTTTACGTATTATGCTGAAGAATGGCGAAACACCAGTGCGTTTAGTGTTATTGATGTTCGGCGCTCTCAGAAAATCTTGAAAGATAATAATTATCTTTTTCAGCGGGTTATTGCGCGAACGCGTAAACGACAGATGTTTATCATTTTAAATTAGAATAAGTCGTTGGCATTTTTGGCGGCATGTTTTCTATATGCTGATTAAAGCCCATATCGGTTAGAATACGAAGTATAGGATTCATACCGGAAGGATGGATTTGATTGCTTCCTTGTTCTGTGACTGACACGTAAAATACCTATGGTTGTAGCTCATTAAACAGAGACATTTATAATAGTCTTGCGTATTTTTGCATCGAAGCGTTCAATAGTTTTTTCCTTGTAGTGCTTGATTTGGGGGCAGAGTAGTCATCAGCCGGGTTGCTTTCATTTTTCCGGCACAAAAATTTGATTTAATGGGGCTGTTGGTTTTATAATGCGTTAACCGTGATTAGAGTGAGGGGTGGAATTATCCAGCCTCACTAAAGGCCGCATGGGATTGGTTGTCGTTGCAGAAATAAAGAGACTGACTGACACTGCAGGTCTTTGCAATAGTGAGAAGCCGGAATCCTGATCAGATACCGCCTGCGCAAATATAAAAACTGTTAGTGAACTTAGAGTTGAACCAATTTCAGGATATCGGCGAAGCGATGCTAAAATCGGGGATTTGTCACCATTTTCCCGCTCATGGCAAACTTATTCTAGCATGCGCAAAACCGATGATAACTACCAGTTGTCGCAGATGAATGCTCGTCCACGAATGTCTCGAGGAGGAAGGTCAAAAGAAAAAAGAGATCGAGTTGACTTCGACGTCGATTACGATTTCGAAAGGGCCAACAAGCTGTTCTGCGAAACCGTCAAACTTTCCTGCGAGGAAAGCAAGGATTCCAAAAGTAAGTCATTCCCACTGCTTTTTTTACGAGCCATCGCGCTTTGAAATTTCATTTGTACTTCAAGCTTGATATATCCAAATAGATTCTTTCTCTGAAGAAATAACACGCCAGGAGCGAGATTTTTATGAGATTGCTCACGGGGATACTTGTTTAGCTTTCAGATGCTTATTGGGGTCAGATTGCATTAGAATTCTGGGTTGGGGTCAGATTGCATTAGAATTCTGGGAAATGAGTGATCTTGTAATCATCCCAGTCACCTATTAATTGTAGTGAAACGCGTTACTTGATCCTCTGTTAGTGGGGAAAGGCGGTCACAATGTCAGAGGAAATAAGGTTGCTAACCGTAACGCAGTCAACATTGTCTCTTCTTCTGTTGTGAACCTGAGGTCTCCTCGCTTTTCCTTTCTTTTCCTGGACGAATGTAATCTCTGTTAGTTGCATTCAACTGCAGTTGCTAGTGCCACATTGGAGGTCATATGCTTGGTAAATCCCATGCCATGTGTAAAAGGTGCGTGGATGACAGCACTCATGAGGAGCTGGTTGGACAAATAATGGTGAAGCATGCAGGGAGGCTGCCGGAAGTTTGTTTTTTTTTAAGGGAAATGTCTGCTGAATAATCCTTTTGTAGATGCTTTTTCCAGATTCCTGCATTGACAGATTTTAGTGATCTTTGGAGGGCGGGGTGAGGAAGTTTACTTGGTATAATCTTGTTGGCGTGGGAAGGTTGACACGATAAGACAGCATAAATTGAAGGTGTAATCTGTGCCGTCTGTAGTCGATTAGATGCATTTAAAAGCACTTCCTTGACGACGGGTTTGTAGAACCAGTAGAGCGTTTAGTTCTTTTTTTTCGGACATTGGTTTAGGTACATATTGTTGGCTCGCTTTTCTATTACCTTGTTGCAGAAAAGGGATCAAGAAAGGAGATGGTATCACCGAGAAATTATGATGGCGTACAAAAGGTTGAGAACGCTACCGAAGAAAACGACGAGAGGAACCTGTTTTACAATAAGAACACGTCGTTCTTCGATAAAATCTCTTATAGAGCAACCGAAAATTTCGATAGGTGAGATTGCGAACATTTTCGCATTTCCGCACATGAATTTAGTGAAGAGTTATGTGTTGGCGCTGTAAAAGAAAATAAAGCAAAATAATATGTATATATATATATATATATATATATACGTATATACATTCGCGTATGACGAGATATGCACGCAAGCATATGTACCTGTGATGTAGTTACCTGCGGAGACTCTGCAGTGCTCAGCCAATAGTCTCAACACTAAGTTCTTGTTGCTGCTACTTTTTGACGATGATCATGGGCCTTTCATTATGAAGTCGACGGTAATCGAAGTTGTTTACTTTATGGTTTATTGCACTCTTCCCCTGTTTGTCATTTCACAGGCGAAATCATCAGCTCATTTTGCTGTTATGCAATGAACGTGAATAACTCGTAAGTCGATTGAAATACCGTTCAGCATAGTTCAATATCTCAGTGCTGCAAAGTTTCAGTGAGTGAGAACAGAATAACCAATAGTTGCTAAAGTAAATAACGGCAAACACAGGAAATGTTTGCACTATATGCTTCCTGATTCCAGCAAAGTAATTAACTCCATCTATTTTGAACTGCTGTTGAGTGAAATTCTTTGAACACTTGAAGGCCATTCGTAATCCGTCTTATGACGTTTAGGAAACAACCACAGAGAAACTGGAGTAAGGAATATATGAGAAACGAACAGACATTTGGAGAGGCGGCCGTCCGCTCCATCTTATGTCATGCTGGCCGCAGATGTGTGACAGGTAGAAGCTTGAAAGGCGAGGCTACTTCTTTCCACTGAATGCCGGTAATTGCATCGCTTGTTTTTGTGCTGTCTTATCTGCAAATGGATTTTTGTCGAGGCTACCATTCATGGCACTCTAAATTTTTGTAAGGCTGGGTGGAATTTATTGCCTCCATAGATTTCAGAGGGTCTTTTGAACATGAGTTTTTTTTTGCATACGAATTTTAGCAGTACATGATAATCGCATGCAGCGTTTCAAGAGTTGGAAACAAATAATTTTGAGTTTTATTATGGGATGAAGTTGTAAGGGCGAAAGCTGTCTGTTCCAAGACCTTAGAGGACGCGAATTTCAACAGACGGAGGAGGGCACTGATTTAATAAGGATGCATATTTCTCGTTTCATACAGTGGTCAGAGGGATGAGGCAGGATAGCAAAGTCCTTGCATCATATCCAGCCTCCGCTTCAACACTGCTTATCTGTTGATGTCACTTGCACTGCTCAAAGACGTTGGTTTGAGGCGTCAAAACTAGTGGAAGTGAAACAGGTTGTGCAACAAAATGAAGAGAAGCTGAGAAAAAAAAGCATGACTAGTGGGTGTGCGTGAATTGGAGGCTGTTGGCTCTCACTGTTTCCCGTCATCTGAGCAAGCATCTCCCAGATTTCATCGAGATCAATACAGTAGATGTCGAGGCTTGAAAACGCAGGCGAGTGATGTCACTTTTGTCGATTTGAAGCTTGGAATGCTTTTGCATAAATCATCGGTAGAGGTGGTGAAAAATGCAAAGCCTTCTAACTATCGTTTAAAAAAATGGTTGATATGCATTCACTGATGTCCTCATATTTCGTTACCGTGGCAGATAGACCTTCGCGAGAACGACAGCTGCATGCTCCTTTTACTTCCCAAATCCTTTGCTCTCTTATTAGTCAGTCTTTACCTGTAAGGGGAATAAACAGGTATGCCCGAAAACGGCGTTGCTTCAAGTTCGATCCATAGACGAAGTTGGCTACATGGAAGTAAGCTAGAAGCAGTTGTCGCAGACGTGTCTTTTGAGCTTCGATGTCGAGGGAGGAGACTATGGTACGGCTCTATGTATTGTAACGCGCAACCCTGAGGACATATGCGGCTGTACTTAGGGATGTCGGGGTATAGACGAAATATCCCCTTTGTGTTTCCTTTCTGGGATATCCTACGGAATCCGATCTGAGACTCCTTAATTTCTGCGTTCGCGCCCACGACATGTTTTCTTCGTAATGTTTTGTAGACATTGAGACTTCTTCATGCGTGCAATGTTTTAACTAGGTTAGTTGGGTTGGACAAGGAAATAAGCATCTCCTGGTGTGTGTGTGTGTGTGTGTGTGTTGCATCCTTAACTATGACAAAACGAGGATAAGGTGTGGTTGAAGGTTCGTTCCGACGGTGTTGTGCTGAGTGGAATTATTTATGGCCGCTCTCATCGAGTGGATCTTTCGTCTGTATCCATATCGACCGTCGTGCAACACATTTCTGATAAGATGAAAATGCAGCATTGTCCTTGTGATCTATGATTGATATTTTCTTCGTACATTCGACTTCATGATCCACCTGTCCGCCGCGATTATCACAGATATTCTAAATGTGTACGACCATACCTCGATCAGTTGTTAGAAGTCTTTCTCACAAAGAGTATAGAACTTACAATGAGAAACTTAGTAAACCTTCTTCAAGTGGGATGTTTATGCTTGCTTTTAAAATGAGGAATGTGATCTAGCAGAGGTAAAATAAAATAAGCAGCGAAGAATTCAGAATAAGGAAGGGACAGAGGGCTGAAGAAGTTGGTATGTTGCGGTCACTTGTGAATATGATGTGTAAAAGAGGCGCCACTTGAGATGCAACTATTGCGAGGAAGTATGTCGTCTTTTCGCTGTATTCCACTCGGCACTGTTTATTCAGTTATAGGTTCCTTCTTGTTACTTACTCCATCTTTTGGAAGCTGTTTTTCTTGGTAATGTACGCACACATTTATGCTGCTGGTTGACTTCGCAGTGCAATTTGTGTTGCCTTCCTAATATTTTCTCACATTATTCTGTGAATGCCTTTTTGCCTTGTTTTATGTCTTTTTTTTCAGAACGCCTATGTATCTGTTTTTTCTCATGCTTTAAGAGAGGGACATCCAATCCCTGAGGAGTTTTCCACTTTTTCAAGTCTCGAAAAAGATCTCTACTTAAGGAAATATGGTGGTGTGAAAATTCTCGCAGACATCTCTGTTTTGATTCTTTGATATTGAACAGTTTGCATGTTTTGTCTGAATTGAGGTTTTATGATTTTCGGGTTCTCTTTTGATGAATCAAACCAAATCCCCACCAACCTCGTCGAGAGAAAATAGTTCTTTCAACCCCACGCTTCCAGTACTGGTTCTTCTTGAAAAACCGCAAGTCGGTGGTATTGGTTTACTTTTCAAAAATGTTGGCGCAACACGTTTTGATTAAACGATTAATCGTCTTAGTTTGTTTGATAACGTCAATTAAACAGTGTTCAGCCACTCGCTACTCTCTAAACTTAGAGCAGTAAATGCGAAAAATGTTTTTTATAGGCAGATTCGGATGGTGGAACAATTAACTCACATCTTCAATATGGAAGCGACAAATTCCCACTAGCACTTGTGCTCTGGTATGGGGCCATCATGCTCGAGCGAAACTTAGCGCGTTTGTACCGTAAGTCAGATGTGCCGCACGTCGCGTACGTGTTGTGTACCCATACTGCACGTCAGACGATGTGTGGAAAAGGAGCCATTGACGAGGTGAGAAAACTGACTCCGGGAAGTACAAGTTATCCTGTTGGTAGGCATAGGTGGAGTGGAAATCTCGTACCTGGGAATAAGCATGTTCCCCGAAAAGTTGTAACAACACATAGGTCTACGTGGTATGAACCCTCTTGTTTGAAATGCTGCTGTCTACAAGCAAAGATTTCTATAAAGGCTCTGATTAGCGCGCGGTCAGCCAATCAGTACGTATAGATGTGATGTGAAAATTGTAGAAAAAAGCTGTCTCACTTGACAGTAGTTGAACAGTGACAAGCATGACTATTCAGTAGGCAGGACAAACGGGCATGCACAAAAATTGGGAAAATACCACGTTTGCTCCCACAATTGACATTTTCGCTCGTAAACCTACTGCAAGTGGACAACGTTAGTAAGAGGCAGGGTGTTGAGCTGTGCAGTGTTTTGCCCCTCCTTCCCGTTAAGAGAAGACGGATTACTCTTTGGGAAAGGAACCTGTTAGCAACCAAGTCGCAGCAGTTCGTCAGCGATACCATTTGCTAAATGAGGACGCGAGCTTCGATATCTGCAAAGTTCTTCGCAACCGACGGTCATTTCATGCACTCTTGAACGCGAATGCAAAAAACTGAACAAGGGGAACGTTGGGAGATTGCGCCATCAAAGAACTAAATGAAACATATTCCTTCATTCATCTTCCCCCACTATCTCATCTACTTCACTGCCACCATTTCTCTACATCCATTATATCTCTTCAAAGTGGTGACCCATGTGCAGCAAAACTGGATGCTATCTTTTCCAGAAGTCGTATCTCTGACTGATTGGCATGCTCGCCCTGCTAAGCCCAACGTGAGATAAGTGAATGCCATAGCTTTCGGCTCAATATGATATGATGTAGTGCAGATCATGAAATGTTTTAGACAGTCAAGCGTGCGTTCACTTTGAGTGGTAAAAATCAAGCATGCGTTCGCTTTGAGTTGTAAAATCATCTGAAAGATGTAAGGCTTCCGCTTATAAGATTTACTAAACGCTGTAGTCGTTGGGAGTTTTTGGAACTACTAGGCGGGTTTCATTTTTTTTTTCTGTTGCTAAACAGGTCTTTGAGCAGGCTGACAGTAGCAGATCTTAGCTGAAGCAAGGTTACTGAGTAGTAGACGCTATCGGTGTATAGTGTACGAAGAGAGCTGTTTTATTCAGAGATATCCATATAGCCAGATATCGCCGCGTGCATTTTGTAAAGCACCAAGTTGCACAAAACCTCGCAAGTCGGCTAGAAGGTTTTGTTAAATTCAAAAAAATTTCTGAAGCCAGTATAATCGATACGGTGGTTAGGATCCTTTTGCAAGTTCATCAGTGAATTCACTGTCTCAACATCGTTCTTTCCATCTCTGTACTCCAAGCGTATAAGTACCAGGTTTTTCGGCGAGCGTGACACTTCTAAACGACACTTCTCTACGTTACGAAAACCGTAGTTCGTAACTCGGTTTTTCACAAGCCATCCTCATGCTCTATATCCCACTCGAACTGTAAAGCGCTGCAATACGTTAGGTGAGCCTCAAAAGTTACAGATATTGAGGGTGTCATATTGCCTAAATTATATTTGAAAATACTACATCATGCTTGCTTCGGACTTCCTCTTGTTCTTTATACCTTGATGTGCGCAGTTTATCGAATCTTATTATTATATGATGGTCTAGAAAATGGAAGTTTTGGATTCACGGATAGGAAGCTATGTATAAATCGTTTGGAAGATACATCACTCTGGTGAATTTTTTATGGAAAATCGTAACCCATACCAGCACATAGACAGCAAAGAATAGTTTGGCTCCTATTTCTAAGCCAGTCTACAAACATTGCCAGATTATTGGTTCTTGCCAAGGAAATTGATCGGAGCAGCTGCCCATAAAATTGCTTGACGTTAGAAATCAAGTCATGAATTTCTCCCTCCTTCCTCTCCCACGTTTCCCTTCTCCTTCTTCTCATTCCTATCCCATACTGTATCTTAGTCACCAAATGGTTAGATTACAGTGAAGCTCTTTTGCATGTCAGAAGCTCTTCGCACTTGGTAATGATACATAGAAAGAAGCGAAATTCGATACGAATACCCATTAAAATCTGGCAATCGAATGAATGAGACACTCCAAACGGTGGTATTCAAAAACGACGCAATCGTGCCAATCTTCGTTTAGTCAGGTAGGCACGATATAAAAATGATGCCGAAAAGAAAGGAGTGGAAAGTGGAGGTGGTTGGTAGAGGAAAAAAGAGCATATTCGATGAGCTGCCGCTTCGCTTTCCAGTTTTTTTAGGCTGAGCTTGTTTTGAGAATGCAGTCGGTGTGTGCCGGAGGAGGGAATGACAACTCAGAGAAGGCCATTTAGTAAAGTAACAATATGTGGTAGAATAGTAACGCCATGAGCATATTGTTATATCTCAAGTGCGTTGTAAAAGCGCTGGAATAGATGGGTTTTGAGGTTATTTCCGTTCATGCCGCTCTCGCCGGCTTCTGCTTGCGTTCTCCTCACTCGCGTCCGGTAACTGTGTAGTCATCCTATCGACTCCAAAATTGTGCGTTGAGACGCCGTTCACCTAATTCGTTGTTCCTGGCGTTTCTGCCAATTCACGTCTTGTCGATTCCTGGTGAGGGGTCTCTCCATTGCCCGGTTCTTTTCCGGACTGTTCGTCATATTGAATCACCATTTGATAGTATCCTGTAGCAGCCGAAGCACGCAGTGTATTTGTACAGCGGTGCGGTTCGAACCAATGCTGCTATTACTGCCGCTGCTGCTCTCCTCGCTACCACTTTTGCGCCGCTGCTGTCGCAATAAATGCCTGCGTTTCTGTCGCAATCGGCGCATCTGCAACGGAAGATATGTTACTTTATATTGACTTTTATCAGATCGTAGGCTTTATAAGTGAGGAGGCGGACGTTACAGTAGAAGGATGAGTGGAGTAGAGGGGAAGAGTTCTATGGTTTGGCTCTAGTCCGCAATAGAGTTGGGCTAGAAAACGCTAAAGTTTCCAACAGATTTCATAAATGGAAGTTTTGTAGCATGGAGACGTCGAGTATTGGGAGTGGAATTGGTGATTTCGTCAGGAGACGATCAACTGAACGATTCCAAGGTTGGCGACGTTTTAATGCTACATATAAATAAGCAGTGACTCAGCATTAGAGAGTATCACTGCATCATTTGTCACTTTAGGGAGGGTGTGGTGTCGTTTTCCGATGGGTGCCAAATGCATTATTAGTCTGCCCTATGTCACTTTTGCATCTATACCTGCAGTCTTTGCATAGTTCTGAGAACTAATGGTTGCACATGAGAGTTCCGTTGATGACGTTGATTAACGTCACATCACAACGTACTTGACAGTTGATTGGATGAGAAGGACGAATGTTTTGGCGATATTTTTATAAGTTATTGGAGCATTTCAAAGGGGACGGTTCTTTTTGAGGTTCAAATTCTTGCACTTGTTAAGTGTACTTGTTTCGATTCATTTAAACGTTCACGTTTCGGGCTATTCAAAGAGCGCATTCGCCAATCGAATATGATTGTTGGTGTCGCTTTTATCAGTCACTTGTTTATGGGCTGTTAAGCGAGTAAATTTTACGTGTAAGTTGAAGGTTATTAGAGGTCGTTTGAATTAGAAGTTCAACGCAACGATAGATTCTAGGTTCCGTTTTAGGGAACGCAAGTAATCAGCTGCACAGTTCGTCCCTTTGAGTCCTGGAACGCATTCTTCCCACTGCTACCTCCAAGTGCTTATCCCTTCGGAATCCGCAGTCAGCTCAGGGTGGGAACAGCCTCTATGAATCTCTCAAAAGTTGTCCTCGCGTCAGTGTGAGTGCTACTTATTATGTTCAAAAATTACTCTAAGTTTTTTTCTTTGCGCCATGCAACATCATTCGCAAATCCATGCCATCTCGATTTCAGTATTCTCTTTTTTTGTGTGCTGTTTTGCACATTTACACTTAATATGGGCCGGCACACCCTCCTTTAATGAGCAGATGTAGCAATGTACTAAGCACCATAGGTGCGAGGTGGTAAGAGACGCGGTAGTTCTCAGCGGCAAGTTGGGAAGCTCAGATTCCTTACGGATTTTCGTATGTTTCTCCTTCGGGACGTTGTCGGCATTAAAAGATTACTCTGAAATGGCCAAAGAGAGAGCATATTCCGGGATTTTTGAAAAGATTGCCCTCAAAAAGTTGCAGACATGATGTCCTTTAAGAATGGTGTTGTTAAAGTGCAAAACCGGTAGTAGCTTGAGCGTAGATTGACTGGGGAATCGATTCCGAAGTTTCATCTTGAGAAACTGTAGGACATGAGATTATTCTTGGGTACTTCAACCACAAGCGCGCTTTTAAGACGAGGTGAAAAGCGATTAATGTTCTTTAGCAGTTTTCAGTGTGACCTCTAAAGGTGTAGTTGTCAGAAAGTATTTTGGCCAATTAAGTGTAGCTTATGGTTTTTCTTGTTGGCGTCGTATCTAACTACTCTGATAGGCAGTTGGTATTTATGGGCGTATTTCAGGGTCTCATGTACTTCGCTTGTTGCCATTGCGAGCGCCCGAGGCGCAAGCCTGTTATCTATTACTTCTGTCTCTCTGGATGGCTTGATTTCAGTGCAGCTTTTTCTAGTCCACTCGGCGTGATTCGCAGTTTTGAGTAGTCCACCCCGTGTGGGTCGCATAAAAAGCTTGCTGGGGTTTTTCTGGTTGGGGTCGTACCTAACTACTTCAGCCTGATTTGTCGTGTGGCTCAAAGCTGTGATTCCGATGTTTGATTCTGGTGAAGGGATTTGTCAATGAGTGATCTATTTTAAGGAGTGATTTATTGTGATCAAATGAGTTTTGGTGATCTCGATCATCGTAGTGGTTAATTTTCATCCTGTGTAACTAGGTTTTTATGCGACCCATACGGAGTGGACTATTCAAAACTGCGAATCACGCCGAGTGGATTAGAAAAAAAAAACTGTACTGAAATCAGGCGTCCAGAGACGGAGAAGTAATGGATAACAGGCTCGCGCTTTCGGTGCTCGCAATAGCAGAAAGCGAAGTACCGCACAACAGCTCACGCCTTCGGCGCTAACGAAGGTCAGCGGTACGTCAAACCGTGGTTGATCAACTATCACTGGTAGGTCAAATTCCAGTGATAGACCCAATGTGAGCGGCAGATCAAACCACGGTAGATCAAACATCAATGGTAGTGGCAGATTGAAGAACAGTGTCAGACCAACGCCAGTTTTAGTCTACCACTGGCTTTTGATCTACCGGCACTGTTTGATCTACCGCCGTCCTTTGATCCGCCATGGTCAAACTGGCGGTAGA